>RCHQ01000059.1:0-231251 GCA_003676415.1 Plasmopara muralis | reverse complement strand
ATTGATCACAAGTTTGATCTTATGTATGCGAAACGTACGTTTGTCCACTGGTACGTGGGTGAAGGAATGTAGGAAGGAGAGTTTTCAGAGGCACGGGAAGATCTTGCTGCGCTAGAAAAAGACTACGAAGAAGTCACGGCAGAGACTGCTGAGGGCGAGGGCGAAGAGACCGAGGATCAATATTGAATGTAGCTATTTTCGAGGAATTCCTTTTTTCTACTAATTTTAAGAACATTAATAATGGATCAAATAATAAAGTGGCGTCACGAACATTATAAATATCAAACCCGAGTTTTAGCCAATCAGTACTTTATTTAATTAGCCAATCACAATAATGGAGGATGGATAACGAAATGGGGGGATAGATAACGCGACTCTTTAATTATATGTCTTACCCATAATTCAGATCGGTAATTTAGGCAAAGACTACATCCGTTTCGGTTTCCTTCAATCTATCTCAGTATGCAATCCGGTACAAATCCCGACAAGATTCTATTAGTCCCAGAGCGTCGGCTCTCATCGCTTTATTTGCTAGCTATCAAAATGATATTTTTGGAGCATGTAGCGCGGTACCTACCGTGCAAGAGCGGTTGTAAGAAAGTAAGACTACGAAGTGCCACCATTACGTACAGTAGAATGGTGAGTCCATGAGCGGAAAGGCTGCTGTTGTTCGTTGCCTAGAAAACGCAGATTCAGGTCACTGGACTTCGCTCTATATGCTTAACCTATAAGAGACGCAGATCGCTGTCTACCTGACTTTGTTAGTAAATATTGATTGCAATGCCGATATCTACTAAAACTCTTACATTTTAAGTGTGAGCTGAACTCAATAAAGACTAGTCCAAACAAAGGTTGTGGAATTAATGTCTTAAAATATTCATACCATTGTAATTCTAGCTAATATACACAAGTAGTGGTCCCCAGTTCATGTACTGCATTTTCGTTTGCTTTTTCGTATTGGGTATTAGCTTTTCAATGATATTTCAGACACCGCTCACACAAAAAGACGATCTCGAGTGATGTGACTCAAACTGGATCCATTGTTCTCTCCTTATCAAAAGTCTGGACATACAAATTAATGCCCACACTTATTCCTTAACTTGCTAAACATCATTGCTGCTTTTCAGAAGCCTACACAACAGACTGATCTAGCCGTAAAGATCATTCAACAGCACCGATCAACCTTTCCTGCTGCCCGCACCAAGCGCAGCGTCGGGGTCCGATGCAGAGTGTGATTACAAGACACGGAAAGATTCTAGTATCATACACCTCATCGGCATAATTGAGCTATGCATCAAATGACGTCTTAGAGCACACTCTTGGATCAAACCAAGCAATACTCTTGCCTTATAGTCTGTTGCGACGCATTAGGGGGTAATGGAATTTAGTGCTCTCGTGAGAGCTGCTTTAATAGCTGTCTAATGGGATTTGTGATAATGGTCCTGCGCTTTCCAACCTAGTGGCGAAAGCATTGATTGACTTAAGGCGCTGATCGTCATGTCCAAAACATTTGCAATGTCCTTCCAAATTCACCATAGAAAGACCTGATGCTCTTATAAAAAACAACGATGCGCGAGGATGGTATCTACGTGAAAACGACGCATACTCTCTATAGGTGAGAAAAAAGATATGTCAGAGTCGGATGGTACCTTAAGAGCTCTACGCTCTGACGTCGCTAGCGACTGGCGTCCATAAGGTCCAATCTTGAGTACATCTAGTGCCACAACCTCTACCCAAGGAGCATGAGTCGAGCGATTTGCTTTAAGGCTAATGTGACTACACGCTTGATACTCAAAAAAGGATCGAGAAAGACCTTGAAGGCTCGGCAATCAGTGCATATCTCTGCAAGGAACGTTGAAGTTGTCGGTGATACTGTTTTCCACTAAAATTTCGGCCAAAATGATGGTGTGGATTTGATATGATTGTGCATGTGTCGTCAGCCCTGACGGTATAACTCTCGCGTCCACCTGGCCCGGGTCATACTAAGCTTAAATAGAATATCGAGTGGTCTCGCATACATCTTGAGATGTCTATCGTGTACGCTCAAAATTCTTTTGACAGAATCTTTGTTGGTCCGATAAAGAGTGGACGCAATTTAGCTTTGAAGACGGCAACATTTGCAGTCAAGGGTATTTATCGCTAACATATCTCAAGATATGTACACAAAGCTTTCGATTTTCTTACGCATCTTGTTATGGATATTGCTTGGCTGTTCTGTCTTCACCAGTCCAAAAAAAATTATGGCGCTTAGAAAAGCGCGTTTTAACCATTTTGGTTGAATTAATTGTGGAATGTCCACTTTTTTATGCAAACCCAACGAGCATGAGCATAATGCTCCAGCGCTATATCATATTTTTACACAACGTACTTGTTTGGCTTAATCATCGGTCTGTGGGTCGTTCTCTATCGACAAGTAACATTTTGTTTCTGGCACTCAATAATAGTCTGCCTAAGCATAGTGGGATATGGGAGTTCAAGTTGTCGATCGAGGAGCGGCATTGCTATATCAACACTGTCAATTATCTTCGGTACAGCAGCCAAGTGAACCACTTTGCTTAGCCCGTCAACAAAGATCGATGTATGCCAACTTTTTCGGCAAAATTGATTAAAGGAGGTCTGTGAAAAACGACTTTACGCTCTTGTACTCATCAATCGAATGCAGTCACTGTCATAATCCTATTGGATAAAAAAATACTTTGTCGGCACTACTCTGTGTTTTAAGATTGCTTTATTTAAAAATATATAGTGTCTGGATCCGATTAAATTGTCGATAGGAAAGAATAAATATTTAATCTATAAATAAACATGAGAAGAAATAAAGAAGACTGTCCACTTATTTTAATTCCAATTCTTATGAGCCTTGCAATTACATCGGACGGCGTTGCCCACGGCCGCCAATTTTAGCGGCATGAGTGCAAGTAAAGCTGTGCACATCATCAATTAGTTAACGGTCATAAAAAACTCTTTCTATGTCAGGACGAGTCGGGTGTAGTACTTGACGAAGAAAGAACAACGGGTATTGGACTTTGGTAGCGTTTGCCGGTTCCACGCTCGTCGAAAAGATAGTTGGGTACATAAGTTGCTTTCGGACTTCAAAATCGGCAGCTGTGGTCTTTTTACATCAGTGAAAGTTTCCGACTTTTAACGAGAGAGACAAATATTGTCAAGGGAAAAACGATGGTCTGCCGAAACCCAATGATAACCATTTTTTTAATAGATGTCAGTTTCCTTTTAGGGCTTAAACTTCAAAGGTGTCGGTAACACGGACGACTTCTTTCAAGAATATCGATGATTGGGTGTCTGAAGTCAAAAAATGGATGGTAGGAACGTGAAACATCGTTGAGAGTGCGGAAAGGCACATAGAGGCTACTCTGTCAAGCGTATATTTTTACTTTGCTTATGTGTATTTTGCGCCAACGGTTGCACGCTAGTACTCAGATCTGCTTTGAAGGCTCCAAAGGTGCCACACTCTGTTGAAAATCTTGTGAAAACGCCTTCGGCTCCTACACCATGACAGACAAACATTTTTCTGTTGTTTTTAAACGCCAAATATCACTATGGCTGTGATATGACCTATTGTTATAAGCGAAGGTCAGCAGTGCCTCGACAATTTGGGCATAAAATATAAACTTTGGCTCTTATTTCAACATAGAGACCTCCGGTTTATTTTAATTATAGCGGACATTTTGTTAGACTCTCAAATTGATTAGCGAATATTACATTCAAATTAGGTAATATACATAATGGTAGTTAAATTCCTAAATTAGGTTTGTACATTTAGCGAAAAAGATACGTCGGTTTCGCAGCCTTGGACCGACACATGCGTTCCGCCCGCTTGTTGCCAACAATCCGCTGAATCCGCAAAAGATCCAACCGTGAAAACAATGCAATAGATGTCTTCCCATCGCTGCTGTCCGCAGCCTGATCCTCATAACTTGCCAACATGTTCATCATTTCCGGGTAAAATTCACTAAAACTAGGAAGGCCGTACCAGATAATGTGGTGGACACCACGAATCTGATACTGTTGATAAAAATGAAAGCGCTCTGTATAGAGCAGTACGTGACAATGGCCATGAAAAAATGTCGTACGGGCACGCGAGACTTGCGTGTTCGCTGTATACTCACAGCACTGGACGCTTCGAATGAGTTTCTTGTTCATAGTTTCGTGAAACAAATTGCGGACACGGACATAATCGAAATACGACGGAATGAAGAGCAAGACGTGTTTACGTGGCGTAGCTAATAGCGGCTCAAACACATGCTTTTTAAAATAAGCAAAGCGACATTCCACATCATCGAGTGCTGTATAGCGCTCGTGATGGGTACAATCCACACGTTGAAACAGCTGGTTCACTTGGGAGACCACACGAGCAATGGACGCAGTCCCATCGACAGTCGCATAGCGGCGTACAAACTTTATGGCTCCAGAAATGTTGGTACACGTTTTGGCGAGAAGGGCATTTAGTGCAGGTTCCACATTGTGGGCAAACACAATTGTTTGTCGATACGAACTCGCTAAAAAGGTCAAATGCCATGCACGAAGGCGTGAAAAATCCGCATCAAGGGCTTCTTTGGGTGGTACATTCGTGGCACGCAAGACGGTACGTACATGATCGAGATTTTGCATCATCATGAGACTTGCCGAGTCGACAATACAAATTTCGATACTGGACAAAAAATCACGCGAAAGATTCTTGACATCGTCCAATAGAGCAGCTTCATCACCTAATTGTTGACGAAGACCAAGAGGTGATGCGATGATTATGTCCGCATAACGATAGTCACTATAGAACCGAACTGCTTTCCGTGAAAACGAGAGTCCCATTTGAAAACAATCGTCATTATTACCCATTGCAAATACCCGTTGCCAGTCTTTCTTTTCGCTGTCTTGCGACGCCATTTCAGTGCTTGGTATATCGCCAAATTCGTGGACAAAACGCTCTTTGTTGTAGAACGTCGTTACAGTCAACGGTAGTAGCGTGAGCAAATGGTTCACGAATGCCGCTGCTGCACTACGTAGTGGCAATAAGACCAAGACACTGGCACGACAAAAGCCCTGATCACGATACTCCTTTTCGTCGTCCTCCACGTCATTGTACTCACGCTTTTTCAGTCGTTCATTGTTACGCAAGACCGTGTCGCGTGCTTTCAACACGTGGTTCAAAACATGCATGGCACTCATTCGTCGCAATGATTCCGTGTTTTCGTACGTCTGCCCAGCAAAAAACACATCCGTGTATGCAAAGAGTTGCTTAAGCAATGTACGCTGAATGGATCCTTTGGGAAACACTGTGTCTGCGTCCAACTTTCGCTCTCGCCACGTCGTTGCTAGTCTTGATCGTACAAAAATTTTCTTCTTGTCTGCAATTTCAGGCAAGATGACGACATCAGTGCGTCCATGTATCCCACTCTTGTACGACACATCGTACACTTCTTCTAATTCCGGCAATGTCACTGGCGTAAACGTTCTCGTCTGTGTCGTAAACGTCTTGACTTCTTCTTCCGATACAGAACTCAATACAAAACGTCGACGAAACGGGTCCTCGTGCTCTTCTTCTTGCTCGTCCATTCCTGTTTCATCATCCTTCTCCATCGCTGCCACTTGCTCTTCTTCTTGAATTTTTTCTGCTTCATCGATAGTAGTTGTCTTCTCCAATACTTCTCCTTCTTCATCAGCGTCGAGTTTTACCGGCTTGAACGTGTCTACAAACTCTTGAAACACGGACTTGTTCTCCTCACTGTCGCTTTCTTCGCTCTCAGTTTCTTCACTCGTACTTGCTTCCCTAGGTGTTTCCTCTTTCACCACGTTTTGTACGTCATAAACGCTCTTGTCCTTGTACATTGCATTCACGGTACGCTCCCACGTTCTATTGTACTGTTCACACTGCCACTGTTTCTTGTCGTACACTGTGCGGACAAACTCGCGCGTTTTAGCACTTGCAGCAATCTTGCGCGACTTCCATTGGCCCATCATAGAGCCATGCTTGCGTTTTGGAGCTCCATCATCCCTAGTGACGGTACTACACTTACTCTTTGGCTCTGCATCATCCCATACATTGGCCTTGCGCTTGCGGCAGCTCTTCTTCTTGCCTCCTTTGCGTCCACCCATATTGTTATACTATGGCTGGCCAAACGCTCCGACGCTGTTGATTGGAAGAAAAGACACCAGTGGCCTAAGTCGTGTGGTACACATCCACACGCTATTTGTAGATGGGTACATTTAAAAGATGAATGCTGCGGAAGCAAGTGAGCTCGTCGTGTGGATGAGCGACGAGGAGGATCAAGAGCAGCAAAGTTACTGTCTTCAAACGGTAGAGAGAAGAGAGGTTGAAAAGTGGGCACTGCAATCGGTAGCAAGGGTCTTACACTGGCTTCAAGAAGCTCTAGGGAATGAGTACGTTTTTATCAGCATAGCCGTATTGATGCGCAATCGTACTTAATTGAATATGGCCAGAGTGAATGTTAAGGTGCTTGTGCAGGAGCTGAAGCGATTGCCACAAGAAGCACGAGCGGATCAACTCGTGCGTCTTGTACTTGACACGCGCGAGGAATCGATTCCGAAACATGTTGTGCTTGGTCTGTGGGGAAAACTCATGCCAAAGCATCAAAGGCAAATCGTGAGAGCAAAGAGTGCGACATGCATTCCGATCCTCCAAAGTCGAATACTTGAGGTATGGTGGTACGGTCCTTTTGTAAGCGAAACATTCACTTTATTCGTGTTATTGTTGTGATACCGGTAGTCGAGACGGAAGCAAGCCGAGTGTGATCTTAAGTTGCTGCAGAATCGCATTACGTTACTTCAGGTGCAGCGAATTTGTTGTGATGAAATTGAATCCAGTAGATAATGGATACTTTGTCTGTTATGCCACAGCACGAAGAGTCAAAAGCGTGGAAGAACATCGTACAGACAAAAGACCGCGCACAAGAGATTCTTGACTTGCGAGCCGCTACGTTACAGCGTCAAGAAGTAAAAGCGATGCATCGAGTCGAACTGGCGCGCCAGTCTCGATTTGCTCAGCAAAAACAATCGGGAGTCAAGAAAGAATCCGTCATGAAGAAAAAACATGCTGCGATACAGATCATATCGAGAAAATATCAAGAGGTGGAGCAGATTAAAGCAGAGAGCAAGCGGCTACACGCAGAACGTACACGTCTTCAAGCGCTGCAAATTGAACGTGCTCGAGCAAAGCGACAAGAGATTCGACGACACGAGGATGCGTTAAAGAAGAAAAAGATTCTTGAACGGGAACAAGTGGATCAAGAGGCAGCGCTTCGTCTTGTGACCAAAGTCATTGCCGAAGAGCGACAGATTCGACACCATGAGAGAAAAGTGAAAGAAATGGAACAAGCGGAACACGACTTGATCCAAAGATTACAAGGCACGCAGCTCATCCAACGACAAGCCTATTCGGTATTAGAGCAAGCGTTACTCCGCACCGACTTGAAACGGGCGCAGGCGGTCGCACCTTTGAAAAATCCATAAGTATTTAATCCATTCAATCTGTTAAAATCAAATCTATCGAAGAATCAAAATCTCTAAAAAGCTAGCTTCCCAAAAGTCGACTCCACCATGACTTTTCCACATTCCCAGCCTCGTGTGCCAACGCTGACGCGCTCGTGTCTTGCTCATAGTCAGAATTTTCCTTTTCTACCTTGTTCTCCTTGTCATCCATTGCAAAGCGTGGCGATGGAGTCCACCCGCTCGTCCACCGCGTCTTTTTACCTTCTCGATTGTACGTTGTATTCACAAGTCCTTGTTCCACGAGCTCCAGCACGCGCGTCTTTAATACCAACGCCACCTCATTCTCGACAAACGTCTTTTCAAAGCGAAACGAGAGCCAGAGGTACAAATCAATGATTTTCGCTTTAATCTCGACGTCGCCCAACGCTTCGGCCGTCCGAGGCGGCCACTTTGGCAAGTAAACATCCAATTTCACCCGTTCGTGCATGGAATGGGCCCGTGCGTACTCGAGAAAGACTTTGCGCGCCAAGGGATTCCGTAAACTCGCGGGGGCCATACAAAACGTGAATCGGTCCGACAGCGTTA
Source organism: Plasmopara muralis (assembly GCA_003676415.1). Taxonomy (NCBI): domain Eukaryota; phylum Oomycota; class Peronosporomycetes; order Peronosporales; family Peronosporaceae; genus Plasmopara; species Plasmopara muralis. Next base: position 223,202 of record RCHQ01000059.1, on the reverse strand, counting down.
AGTCCGTCTCTTGTAACAACGTCGCGGCATCTTTCATATCTTGATGGTTGCACATAAAGTAATCGCCACCTAAGCGTGCCAACATGACGTAGATATCCACGAGCTCAGCGAGGTTCGTAATCCCGGGCAATTGTTTGGCAAATTCTTCCATTTGGTCCGATGTAGGAAAAAGCCCCGCCGAGGTGAGCGAGGTGCCAATTTCGTGGTACGATTCCTTAAGGTACGCCACATCTTCCTTGACCAAACACGTCGCTTCGCCACAGGCAAACCCACTCTTGTACCGACCGGCGCGACCCGCAATTTGCTTGATCAAAGCGGGCGAAATGTCGACCATGCCCCCCGTGCCAGTATATTTCTTGACCGTCGCAAAGATGATGCGTCGAATATTGAGATTCAATCCCATCCCAATCGCATCGGACGCGACCAACACGTTGTAATCATTGTGTCGATCATTGAACAAACGAGCTTGCTGCGACCGCGTTTCGGGCGGCAATTGACCGTAAATGATACAACATTTTTGACCCGTTTGGATCTCAATATCGCGTTTGATCTGAAAAATGTCCCGACGCGAAAAGGCCACAACACAATCGCCGGGTTGAATATGACGATACGATTTCAACGGGTTTGGCGCCAGATGCAACGGGGACCGACGGGCGTAGGAACGCAATTCAAACGCATCGCCCGTAGTGGCCGCAAATTTTTGGATTAACTCGACGGCTTCACTCGAGCCACAAACGTGAATCTCTTGTGCTTGCAAGCCAAAGAAAGCTCGGGTCCACGCCCACCCACGTTGGGGATCTCCAATTAATTGGATTTCATCCAACACGGCGATATCCCACGGTCGATTTGTATGTGCCATCTCGACGGTACACGACACGTGGGTTGCGAACGGTACCACTTTTTTTTCCTGTCCCGTTACAAGTGACGTGTAAAATCCATCGGCATTTAATCGGTCAAAAATCTCGAGCGCTAAGAGTCGAAGGGGACCACAATAGATGCCACCATCAGCTCCAGCTTGTTTCAAACGCTCTAAGGCTTGGAACGTCTTGCCACTGTTCGTTGGCCCTTCGTGGTAAATGATTTTCCGCTTCATGGCCGTCGCAATGGGATACAATTCATGGGGCAACCGCAAATCGGTCAATCGTTGAAGGGACAAGGTATCCTCTGTCTCGTGGTCGGTAAAATACCGCGAAGCTTTGGCATAATCCAGAAAATACGGATAGAAAATAAACGAATTATGACGCTTCACATCGTCTAAATCCTACAGAAGAACACAAAATACACAACCGTTCATTAACATATTCCACGTTGAGATGTAAGCAAACATTTGCATTTACGAACCCGTCCAAAAGCCAATAAATCGTTTTGGTTTTCGAAATATTTCACTGGTTCGGACAAGAAAGATTTCCGAAAACTTGACGCAGCAATGGCCCACTCGGCTGGATTCATACCAGCCTTTATCACAAGTTCTTTCACCTCATAATCACGTGGAAAAGCACGCATTCGGCGATGTACCCGCTTGACGAGATATGACGGCCACTTGACGCTCGGGACCTCTGCAGGAGACGAGTAAAAACGCTGGAGGCGTATGTAATGGGGTACATTTGCGTATCGCGCATAATTGCTGCTTGGAAACGACATGCTCGATAATGCTGCAACCTGCATCATTGCGAAGCGACGGACAGTGAAGCTGGACCTTTGGAAGGCCCTGGACAGCGGGCGCAACACAGTCATGAAGGACGAATGGGTAGCAAATTTACGATGGTGGACCACAATAGTAGGTACCGGTAAATTTGGTAGTATTATACTATAAGTACTCGGAGTGCCAGACATGGTGCGAGTGTAACTATTGCGAAATATTTTTTTTAATTTGATAGTAGTCCTTAATATTAGAATTTGCTCTGCTACTATTATTACCTTCTGTATTCGGGATAATAATAACATGATAATCGCAAACAGCACCATTACTAAAAAATCTAGTCATACATTGGCCATGTCCACCGACTAATTTGCAACTCAGTGTTTTGCTAACAAGCTCTTGGCTTAATTTGCATTAGTCACACAGCATTCTGCACAACACGACTTCACGGACCCATTGTGTGGCACTGGTGGCGATACCACATTGTACTTAAGTCACTTGATGTGTTAAAAACACATAAAAAAAGCAATCAGAAGTGAGCAGAAAAGCAGTGCATGGTTTATTGACTAATGCTTAGTGCATACTTGTAGAAATATGGGATGCTGGATAGTTGTTGTTGTATAGTTATCTTACTGAAGGCTTATTCGATAAATACATCGATTCTTGGTATTAAAGTAATACGAAGTCTTGAAGTCAAAACGTTACTAATCTGCGGCTCGTATCGGCTCTAGGTATAGAACGGAAAATAGAGATTCGGATTGGCTTGTTGAATCGACAGCATATGGTCATACGACCTGAAGAAGAGAATGACGTCTTAACACGATTGGAAAAGCGGTTTTGGAAAACACTTGGTGCAAGAAGTGGAACTTCGATTCTTCAAGATACACCTAATCCGTATCCGTTTAAAAAGCTGAAATGCTATTTTACGAGACTTGTCTTCGCCATAATCACCCGATAAAGGTGTACGTCATGAAAGAGCGGCATATTGCGTGACACGGCCGCGGTCTTTATAAAAAGGAACAATGTGACGTTATTCTCGTGTTCATCCGCGCATTGCACAAGGCGAAAAGGAACTGTCAGAATTACTTTTCACATTTATCAGTGATCTTTTGTGTCAGAAAGTCAAATGACCAGTGACGCCTCGTAAAAGCTTATGATACACTAAATGCTGCCATTATCCTGGCACGAGCGATAAATTCTGTATTAAAATTGCTTTAAAACGTCGAAGCGGGATGCATAATATCTAAGCCTTGACTTAGTGGGCTTACAATTTATGCAAAAGAGTGACATCCCAATGACCCCGGTCACCACTTCGAGCGGTGTATTTTATTATGCTTAAAGAATTCTCAAATGCTTCCGCGATAATCGATCGTTTAGCAACGCAATTGTTTAGGCCCCACAGACCATATACGTAACCAAACAGCCAGCCGGCCAGTGTCTCTGGTTGATGCGTCTACATTTGTAATTGAACAAGTGTGTGAATTTAACTTGGCATCAGGTTCGAAGATCAACATAAATGCAATCTGTGCAACAAATGGACAGGTATCTTGACTTTGTGCCGCTGAAACTCGCCAGCAGCAATCGTGTATGTTCTACATGATATTTATAAACTGCAAGCTTGACGCAACGGAGGCACGTGAGCGAACTTGCAGTAGTTTTGTATCTTGGCATCCTTTTTTGTCGTTCATGATTGCTTGAGATAATATAGAAATGGGCTCTCAAAGCATATTACAGAAACTAGTTACGTCAGACGCAGCCAATTTTTAAATATGTGAAACTGTGACTCAAAAAAACTCTTCTGATTTTAACCACGCTTTTGTTTTGATTTATACTGTGTTTCTCTCTTTTTCAAGCCTCTTACCGGTATGGTACTTCATCGGGACTTAAATTACATCCAGTAGAAGAAAAATGAGTATCATCATCATTTTTAACCTTGATACATAAGTCAGTTTAGTAGTAGCGATAGCTAAATAGGCAGGAAAGTTAGGCACGATCGCACAAAACGCCCAACGATGACCACGTCGACTCCCAAAACAGTCGCTTTGGCATCCAAAAATAATTTTGCATCGTAATATTTTTTTGTGCCTAAATTCGATAGCAACAATATTGGCACGTACATCCAAGACTATATTCGCTGGAAAGACTGTTCCTATACCTCGGGCGGCGAGCCTCGAAATATTTGCCCGCCAAAGAGCGGCTCAGGCAAGAAAGGCTCTGATAGGGCCCTGTGACGGTGAGATCGTGCCTATTTTTTTCTCCATTGCACAGTGTCAAGTACACCACCTCCTCCTTCAGACTATAAAAATGACGAGGAACGATAAATGCGCTCCGGCAAACACTCGCCTGACTCTTCCCCTTACAGGGCTACGACGAAGCCCCAAGCCAGAGCAAACCGTTGCCGAAACAACTTCGCTTCCTGATTTCCACATTAAAAGTTGTTAGACTTGACTCTTTTGATGACAAAGAGTGTTTATTGACTTGAAAAGGCTTATGATTCAGAAGATGCTCGAAGCTTCGCTACCGTTTTTTTGTGGCAAGTAGCCCATTGTAATGAACGAGGTGGTTCGTTGCAGCAAACTCACATACAACCACTCTTGATGAGTTGCAGCACGCACAATCGATGGCATAGTCTGTAGTGTTATAAGCGACGCTAAAATTATTTGCCTCGTCTTGCCAAGCAAGTACTGGTGTCCACTGAAAGCTTTTGGCAGACGCTCTGCTCTTCTTTAAGGTGGTTAAGCAAGTATAGCTGAGAGTGCTGCTTCAATCTACGCAGACGCAAAGTACAGTATACATCTGAGGGCACATGATGATCCAGTCAGCGGTCATCTTTGCGAAGAGGAATACGTTAACTTCGGTCTTCAAAGCATATTGATGAGTCCACATGTACGAGGAAGTGAGCCGAGTATGTGGGGACCTGGAAGCCACAAAGTGTCAGACACGCCCCTTGTACGTTGGCCTCTCTACAGCTATCAGTACCGGCGGACTCACATTAACGTTTATCCGACTTCGAAAAATCGGCCAAGTATTTTCTGATGCGGAAAAGAAAAAGCTTGCCATAACATCCGCCAAAATTGAACAAAAAAGACATTATTGGTTAAGTATGGAAGATTATTTTAAGTTTAAATTGTATGGGTGATAACGCTTTGCTAGTGACAAATTCCGGTCGCTCGGAAGTATTTGTCTGCGAATTTAAACACCGCCATATTCGGACCGTTTTTTTTAGACAATAAGAGTTATGGCATGGGTCATCGCCCTTTTCAAGCTGATGTCATTCTTATAAATACTACATGTACGACGAAGAGTCCGAGTCTTATGTGAGATCTGAAGACCTCCTAGCGCCTCTTTAAAACTGTATCTCTGTCCTTAATCTTGTTAATAACGCGGGCGGCCACACGGCGGCTAATGATTCCCATTTCCGCCACTAGTACCAGCTAAAATGCTGAGAGGTCGCGCACCTAAACGGCTGCGTGCTCTGAGTGGTAAGCTAGGCTTAGAGCTTACAACGCTTTCCAGCGCAGTTTGCGCATCTGACGCTGATACGTGCAGCAGATGATTCAATCGTTAGGCTTGTAAATACATTATCAAAGGAGACAACCTTCTACTAGAATCCAAATGGGTCTGGGGTCAACTCGAAGAAGCCGCAAGCTGACCGTCACAATCGATATCTCAAGTGTGTATACTAGGGCACGCATTAGCTGCTGGTCTATGTGACGGAGGTAGAAGGATGAGGCTGAAGAGGCCCGTTCCGCCACTCCTTGACCACCACCTTTTTGAGAATTGCGTGATGTAGTAGCAATGCGCCGAAAGATACTTGTAAAATGGCGTGGCTATCACAATGTGGTGGTGTTAACCAAGTGCGAGGTTTGACTAGCCTTCACAATAAGATGACAGTTAGTCGGTCCAAGCATCTACAAATATTTCTTGCAATCTTAAGGAGTGGAAGCATAGTTCTTCGGCGCCTTGACATACCCGCGCGTACATTGCACAACACATCTTTAACGATACAATTTACGTATTCGACGTTGCCATCGGACTGTAAATGATCTACTGTAGACATGTGTCAATTCTTCCAAGCCCCGTGAACGAAGTCTTTCAAATTACATTGTCTTGACTGGATACAATGCACACCCGCGTAAATTCAATGCATTTCAGTTTGTATGAAGTCATTGCTCTAGCGCAACCTTACAGTGGCTATCTATGTGCGTGCTTTGAGTATTGCATCAAATCCTATACAAGAATTGGTATCATAAGAAGCCTTATAGACAAGAAACTCACCAGTGCAGTCATCACAACGGTTATGCAAGAAAAAAATATTTAGGGAAAAAGCGTACTACAACACGTAACTACCTTGGACGAAGCATTAAAGCTTTTGAGCTGAGAAAGTTTATTCTCTACTTGAATAGGCGGAGAGAAGTAGCTTTTGAGATGACTTTACTTCGGAAATTTACCGAACCAGGCGCTGAGACCTCAAATCTTGATTGCGGAAATCACACTTACAACGCAGAGCTAGAAGACCGCGGCTTACACACGACGCATCCGTTGCTTCTGATTTTTGGTCGAAGCTGCATTCAAGTGATCGTTTCAGAGCTGTTTAAAAGGTCTAAACAAGATAGCCACTTCATTTTGCAAGCAGCTCTTGCGCTTTGCTGCTAGACTACGCCCTTTACAAAAAGGTGATGGTCAAGAAGTGGCAGAGGGGCCCTCTCCAGCCTCAGCCTTCTACGTCCATCACATGGACCAGCGGCTACTGCGTCGCCGAGTGTACACACTTGAAATTTCTCGCGATATTGATCGTGGCAGCCAGCTTGCGGCTTCTTCGAGTCGACCCCAGACCCATCTAAATTCTAATAGAAGTTTGTTTCCTTTGATTATGTACCAATAATTCTTACAGATCACCCGCTGCGCGGTGCAGCGTCAAAAGCGCAAGCTGCGCTGAAAAGTGTCTTTACTTCGTAGTGAGCTCTAGGCCTAACTTACCACTCAGAGCCCACAGCCATTTAGGTGCGCAACCTCTCAGCGTTGTGACTGGTACTAGTGGCGGGTACGGAATCATCAGCCGCCGTATGGTCGCTCGCGTTGACTACAAGATTAAAAACAGAGACAATGCTTCAAAGAGGCGCTAGGAGATCTTCAGAGCTCACATAAGACTCGAAGTCTTCAGAACCAAAGTCGTCGTACAAAATTTATAAGAATGATATCATCTTGTTACGGTCGATGGTGTAAAAACATCCATGCCCTAACTCATATTGCTTTGATAAAGGTCCGGATCCGGCGATGTTAATACCCACATACAAATACTTTCTCGCGGCCGGTATTTGTCACTAGCAAAGCATCATCACCCATACAATTCAAAATCAAAATAATCTTCCATACTTAATCAATAATTTCTTTTTGTTCAATTTTGGCGAATGCAATTGCAAGCTTATTCTGTGCCATATAAGAGAATACTCGGTCGATCTTTTGCGAAGTCGTATGAAAGTTAACGCAAACCCGCCGGTACTGATAGCTGTAAAAAGGAGCCGTGCGTTTGATACTTTAAAGGCTTCGCAAGTCCCCACATACTTTGCTCACTTTTTCCTACATTTGGGCTCATCAAAATGCTTTGAAGACCGAAGTGAACGTTTTCGTAAAGGTGACGGCTGATTGGATCACCATGTGCCCTAAGATGTATACTGTACTTTGCGTCTGCGTAAAATGAAGCAACATACTGGGCTGTATTTGCTTAATCACCTTAAAGAAAATGGAGCGTCTGCCTAAAGCTTTCATTGGACACCTGTACTTGCTTGGAAAGACGAGGCAAGTTATTTGACGTTGCTTATAACACTACAGACTATGCCACCGATTGCGCGTGCTGCAACTCATCAAGAGTGGTTGTGTGTGAGTTTTTCGCACTGACGATCAAATCACCTCGCTCATTACAAAGGGCTAATTGCCGCGAAACAAAACGTTAGTGAAGCGTCGAGCATCGTCTGAATCATAAGCCGTTTCAAGTCAATTAAGACCGCTTATCATCGAAGGAGTCAAATCTATTATCTTATTGAGTGGAAATCAGGTAGCGAAGATGTTTCGACATTGACTTGGGGCTTCTCCGTAGCTCTGTAAGGGGAAGAGTCAGGCGAGTGTTTGCCGAAGCGCACCCATTCTTTCTCGTCAATTTATCGTCTGAAGGAGAAGGGGGTGTATTCGACACTATGCAATGGAGAAAAAGAGGCACTTTCTCACCGACACGGGGCCCTATCAGAGCCTCTCTGGGGAACAATTTTTTTAAGGCTCGCCGCTCAAGGAAATGAACAGTCTATTCAGCAAATGCAGTCTTGGATGTAGGCGCCACCATTGTTGCTATCGAATTTAGGCACAAGGATCGATTTAGATGCAAAGGCACTTTTGGATGCTAAACCAGCTTTTTTGGGAGTCGGCGTGGTCATCGTTGGATGTTTTGTGCAATCGTGCCTATTTTTATTGCCTATTTAGTTATCGTTACTAGTAAACTGACTTTCGTATTAAAGTAAAAGAATGATGATGAAACTCATTTCTCTTCTACTGAATGTAATTTAAGTTTCGGTGGGGATGTGAGAACAGATCACGCTAAGCTATACCATCGCCATTAAGACAAATTGCAAGGTCAATTGAAAAGGCAGAAGAAAGACGTTCAAAGTGGTCAGTAGCGACTTAGTTCAATTTATTGCGAATAAAAGTCAAGTCTACAATAGCAACTCTTATTGATTGTCGGTAAAGATTTGTCTGCTTCGTGCTTCCATACGGTAAGACTTGCCTAATTAGCAATGCAATTTGTGGAGACAGGGCTATAGATAGGCATATGAGGTAGTCTCTAGTGTGGTACCGTACCGGTAAGAGCCTTGGACAAGAGAGAAACACGCTATAAATTAAAACAAAAGCATGGTAGAAAATCAGAAAAGCTTTTTTGAGTGACACGTAGGACACTCGGTATATTTGGAGATTGGTTGTATCTGACGTAACTAGTACCTGTAATATGCTTTAAGAGCCCATTTTCATATGATCTTAAGCAAGCAAGAACGACAAAAAATTTACCAAGATACAATACTACTGCAAGTACGTTCTCGCGCCTCCGTGACGTCAAACTTGCAGCTTGAAAATATCATGTAGAACACACAAGGTTGCTACTAGCGAGTTTAAGCGGTACAAAGCTGAGTGCACTCAAGATGCTTGTCCATTGCTGCACAGTTTGCATTTATGAAGATTTTCGAACCCGCTCCCAAGTTAATTGTTCAATTCCAAATGTAGACGCATCAACCAGAGACACTGACCAGCTGGCTATTTGGCTACGCATTCCGAAAATGAATTCGCTATCTAGTGATCTAATGTAGTAAAACGTATTTGATATCCATAGACGAATTGTTTTAGTCTAGCAGATTGGGATGAAAGTCAATGGATCAGGCTCTGGTGCATCCTATCAAAAAAATGTGTCCTGCCATATTGCTAATTTTGTCGTATGATGATAATTTACTACCAGAAATTCAAGTCACCAGGTTTAAACGTTGCCACGCGGTGATAGCGAGAGTGTGCTAAGTGAAGGCTTTTAGCGACGCTTTCAACCTAATTGCTCGGAACAATCAACGAGCGCTTAAATGGTCGAACGAAATCGGTAAGAAGACTTGGTCGCGTTTGCACTGTTTACGTTTTCGATATAGTCATTGCCGTTAAGCAACGTGACATCAATTAGCAAGTCACATCTGAGCGCAAAAATGCTTTCAGTAATCGATTGCCATTTGGCCGTTGAATGGTACGTGTCGACGAAGTGGGCAACGCGATTCAATACAATTACCAATAAAGAACTCACCCAAAAATCCAACGAAAGATTTGAGACTGCTTTGAGATCTTCGATAACGTGTTGGTGACAGGACATGCTGCAGGTATTTTCATTGTGGGGAGTGAATTGCATCATGGTCGCGTGCCAAGTGGGAGTCCCGTTCAGTTATGAAAAACATTGCCAAGTGTTCATGCAAAGAGCATGTGGATATGACGCTTCATGTGTACGCGCACTTTATTGCTTACGTTACAGTAGAGAGTTGGACGAAGCTAGTCAGCGTTTTGACTCAACATGGAGAGCAATTTCATTCGCGCGGGCTTACAGCACTAGAGTCCAATAAAGTTACTGGATCTTGTCGTAGGTTTGCGTGGTGCACCAATTACTACGAATAAAAGAGGGCAAGCCAAAGAAATATTGAAGAAAATATTTTGATGGTGCCACACTGGCACTTGAATACCCAAGAAGAATAAGTGCAAGTGTATTTCAATGAGAGCTGGGAGAATACAGCCCGGAATGGTGGGCATTTGACGTGAGCGAGGTCAAAAGTAATAAGTAATGAACAACCTAAAGCCTTGTCGTGTGACCTATTCTCTTTATTACACCGCTTCCATCATAATGCAAATTTTGGCTGATTTTACTGTGCAAATTACGATGAGTATAGAAATCTTTTTTTTTCTTCGATCGGGCTATATATTTTGCACATTTCTTACTGATTTCTATCAAAAGGGATATTTTCTTGGTTATTTCTTTCCCTACATTATAACGCGTCTGAGTGGGGTTTTACGGAAGTATGTTCCACCTACAGGATTAATTCTCTCCAATACATACTCTTAAGGAGTAATAAGTCCTTCCCATGAATTATTTTGCATCGTTTGTATTGTCACGCAGTTTTTGGTGATATTATATTGTAGGCACCACCAATATAAAATAGTTGGTGGACACAAACGATTTTCCCTCAAAACTCCATGCGTGGCGCGTATAATGTCTAAGCTGCTCTTTTTGTTGTAGCCAGCAGCCAGATAGCTGCAGAATCCGGCCACCAGCTCCAAGCTTACGATCATGATCGTATAGCAGACGATAATGCTGCCATGAAGTCGCTGTCAACACGATTTCTCCGCGAAGGCCATGACGTCCACGACAATGTGGCGAATGAAGAGCGCTCTGTCTCTTGTGTTAGCGGGCATAATCAACGAGGGTATAGAAAAGATGCCACGTACTGCAGAGGTTTTGAAAAGGAAGCCACACGCTATAAAGGCCTCTGAAAAGAGTCCATATAAAGCAAAAGTAGTAGACGAGATGTTTCACGCGGCCAAGGCTAAAGAGGCGGTGCAGAGCGCTGAAGAGTATAATGAGCTAAATATGGCCTTCAAAGGCGCAGAAATAGCATTAAAGAAACATTGGAATCCATCAGAGACTGCCAAACCTGGTAATAAATTTCACGATATCCATAGCAATGAGATGCTCAGTGTGGAAAAGTGGTCGGTTGACTTTTCTGGCTTCATAACAATGGTCGTGTATGTCAAACACGACGGCATGATTGACTCGGTCCATTAAGCCTTTGTGACCGTCTGTGATAAGAATGTTAATCCAAAGCGCAAAGAGACGTCTTTTCTTTGGAGAATATTGAATTGGAAAGTTTTGAAATTTCCAAGAAGAACCCACAAGCAAAATCTTATGAAACTAGCGCACCGGTATGTGCTCCTAGATGTGCGGAATATGGAGAATACGCAAGTGTGGCCTGAATGGGAAGGTTTGTCGGATTCACTGAAGTTCGGCGTGCTGGACTATTTGCTAAATCTACACTATCAGCGATTAGTGCGTATGTACAACATTTTCGCACGAAAGCGGCCTGATCGGGATTCTGCGCCGTTAAACCCGGAGCCGAATCCTGTTGGCAACACAGGCACGAGTCCATATCCGTCTAAGCCACTTAATGCGGCATCGACGTCAAAAGGTGGACGCTCTAACTTAACTAAACGATCGAAACGTACTTTCGGTGGCAACACCGACACAGCCAGTCTTCCATCCAAAAATTCAAAGGTACGGAGTTCAAAGGCGGTCATGCCGATTTTGACGAAACCGACAACCTCAGGCGACCACTCCGTTTTTGCTAAAAGATCAAAGATCAGCTCTAGCAGTCCAAGCCGTGCATTTGCCCCCTATAAGCCAGGCGACCACACATTTATCACTGAAAACTCTAGACTCCGCTTTGACGATCCAAGCAGTGCTGTCGATCCCTGTAAGCAATCGAAGGTGCACAGTACAAAGTCGTTGGCGCCCTCATCCACTGTCTTAACGCCCGAAGACGTCGATACAGAACTTAGCCTTGGTAGTATCTATGACCGAAGCACTCATAAAGTTCCTTGAAAGCCTCAAAAGGTTTTGGTGCGAGTGGCATGACGGATGATTCCATATTCGGTGAATAGCTTCTAGGCAATTTATACAGCACCTACGTTTGTAATCAATAGTTTATAATAACTTTGGTATTAAATTCGGGTTTCCTATTATTAGCTTATTTACGCCCGCCAAAGGCTCCTGGTACAGCCGAAACACTGGTTTGTAAACTGAAGTATTGTAGAGAATATCTGCCTAAACTACAGTTGTATTGAAGACATATGAAGGGTACACTAAACCCATGCCTTTCTGTTGCGCTACCACGGGGCCAGATTAGACGTTGCGATTATCCACATGACTGCTATCCACACGATTAGTATACAAAAACCAAAGGCGCCGAAATTCAACATCATCCAGAAATAGAAGTAGAGAGCGCCGCTAATCGGGTTCATAGACAGCGATGAAGCCATCGCGTACATTCGATGCGTAACAAAAGTGTTTTTAAATTCTTCTTTGAAGGAGCGGGTGGTCCAAAACAATTGTCAAACGGAGTCTAGCCGCGGGTAGACTTGCCCCTGGGGATCACCGTAACTTTGCAGTTCCACCGCGCGAATAGTGGCGTTAACAGACTAAAGTTATTAAAGCCAGTTTTTTTACACTAAAGCGGCTTCGAGGAGAGCAATATCTACGACTCTAGATGCAATAAGCAAGCAAATGGTCTCCGACGATCTTAAATAGAGCCGACGAAGAAAATTACCGGCTCGCCCGAATGCTATGAAGGGTCACTGATAAAACCCACGGTCAACTAGTGGTGATGGGACGCCCCGTTATTAAACACTAGTCCTCGTGATGAGTGTGCATTTGGTGCAAACCATTTCCTATCAGCTTGACATGTTTGGTGGAACTCAACATTGATGGTCTTCTTGCTGTACACTCATGTGTACGATAGCTCACAATCGCTCGTATAAAGACATATGGAAGAGATTGTAGTTGCAAGACTGGTTTGCTTGTACTGCCACTCAATACAACATTCAGCTACGATGATTCTGGCTCACCGATAACACTCTTTTCGTATTGATCATGTCGATAGATTTTTAACATCATGCTAACCATAAATAGTCGCGGTAGAACCAAACAAAATAGTTGCTTTAAGGCCATTGAAAATGTCGGGGCTGTAATTCCAATATGACCTACAACCCGCTGCTGGAGCGAAAGTCAACTGCAAAGACGCTCGCAGCGCACGCAGTTGCTTTGCGGGCCCATCATGGTAATGTTCAAAACTCAAGAAGCAGCTTAGAAAACTTCTTCGGCACATTGTAAAGCTATTTCAGACTTAGCACGATTCTGAGAGCTTAAGCGCTTGTAAAAAAATCGTTGTTAGCATACTTGGTGACCAGAAACCGTTTCGTTATGGAAGAGTAAAATAGCTAAGCAAAAAATTTATCTAAAACGAGCGAAGGCCGACTTAACGTATTTTGACTACTATTGAGCTTAAACCTTGCTGTTTGGACCTCGTTTTGATAAATAGTGTCTTTTTTTGCTGATTACGCATCGAATGCACGCGAAACTGTGCCTGTCGGTTTATTAAGAAAAGAGCTAACGGCGCCGCCTTTACTTCTTTTTCTAGGTGATAATAAATTTTTGCGTTTTTGTAATCCTAAGAAAAATGATTGCATTTACTATACTATAAAAGTGGATAGCTGTCGAGACAAACCAAGCAAAACAGTCAGACGTTCAAAAAGACCTGAATGCCAATTTTTGTGTATGGAACCAAAACTAAACGACAAAAATCAAACTGAAAAATACACCGCACTTAAATACAATATTTATCCAAATTATAAGCACAATAGTAAGACCGGTACAAATCTGCATTTTTGTTCTGGTACTTGCTTCAAATTTAGCATTAATTGATAAATGAAAGGCCAAATCAACGATCTAGAACATACATACAGAGAATCATACCCCGATCAAAACAAATGTAAAAAAAATCCCTATAGTTAATTATACAACAAACCACGGTATAGCTGATGCAGTATACAAATTGTTTCGTAACAATGTAGTTCCAATGTTGTCACCAAATCTAGCGTATTGTTTCTAGAAGTAAAGTCTACCAAAGCGATGTCGGTACGCATTTGTTCCACTCGGTAAGAGGAAGTAGAAGCAATGCAGGAGGCGATGAAACGGCTATGATCAGGTACAGATATCAATCTCGAGACTGGTACGGCATTGGTCGGAGGTTTGAAGTATGTAAGAAAGTAGAGTGTAAATTAGTACAACATCGTGGTTGAGAATTCGACAAAAGTTTTTTAAACACACTCAATATATTCACAAATTCGGTGCAGCTTATGGATGTAACTAGTTTTGGTATATGCTTATAGAGCTCAATTTCATGTTGTTTCGAGCTAGCACGGACGATCAAAGAGGATTTAAAGATACAAGCTACTGCAACGTTCGTACTTATGCCTCAGTGACGTCGAGACTGCAGTTTGAGACTATCATGTGGCTATTAACAGAACATTAAAGCATACAAAGCGATACAAAATTGTGCGCACTCAAGATGCTTACCTATTTGTTGCACAGTTTCCATCCATGTCAACAATTTAGCCTCTTCTAACCTAAATTCAGAAAATCGTTCAACAACAAGCGTAGACGCATCAATCAGAGACGCTCATCAGAAATGGACGGCTTGCTAATTGGCTACTCGTCGCGAAGTTCAACACATGGTATATGTTCACAGACGAAGCGATTGAGGCCGGCAAATTGGGACGAAAAATCAGTTGGTTGTGCTTCCATACCTAAACTTGTGATCTGCCATTAACCCAGCATGCTAGATATGCTATCCTCATGTCATTAGATGATGAAATAGAACGGGTAATTGCGCCTAGAAAATGGTGTGCGTAAATTGGCGCGGGTGTGCACAACGAAGTCACTCATTTTCCAACCGAATCACTGAGGAAAATCGACGAGCGCTCGAATGGCTGACCGAAATTGGTGAAGTGAAATGGTCGTGTTTGTGCGGTCCATGTCACATTGACGTCGAATAACGTGGAATCAAATAAAGATTAACTACGAGGCGCAAGAAAAAAAAAAAAAAGCTTTTTGTTATCGATTGTTGTTAATACATTAAACGATACGTGTCGGCAAGCAATGAATTCGTTAAATATGATTGCCAACAACGAAATTACTTCTAACGTCCAGCAAGCAAATTAAGACTGCTTGGACACCATTCAATGACGTGTTACTGATAGGGTATGCTGCATGTTCATTTATTGAGAAAGCGGTATTACATCTTGTTGGTGTGCCAAGTAATATTTTCTTACAACTGTTGAAAAATATTGCTAAGTTTCATGCAATGAGCATGAAGAAATGAGAGCTATGCACTAAATTGCCTACGTTGCGGCAATCATTAAGGCGAAGCCAGTTAGCATTTTGAATAACATGAAAAGGCGATTTTCATTCGCACTGGCATACAGCGCTAGACTTGGACTTAATTTACACCGCCAACTGTTCGACTGGATGATGTTGAAGGATTGTGCGCTGCACCACTGATTACTTGGAAAAAGAGAAAAACAAAGTAAAGACGACGAAGAGAATCTCAAGGTGCCACATTGGCGTTTAAAGTATCGAAAAAGAACAATTGCGAATATGTTTTATGCGGTGAACGTGATGAAAATCGTCGCAAATACCCTATGGGAGCTGGGATGCTACAGCCCAAATTGTTGAGTGTTTGACAGTAGCTCCCGTTAGCATGGCTCGAAGTCGGTACTAATGATGAAACTGAGACCTTGTTGTGTTATCTTTTCTTTTCAACACACTGTTACTATGAAGGTAGAATTGTTATATTGGTTGTATTCCTTTATTACGGGCACGCTCTTTTATTTATTAGAAAACAATGTTTTAATAAACCCTGCATAAATGCAGGAGAATGAAGGTTCTTCACAAATTACTCAAATACAATGCAACCAAGCCAAGGAAATATTCGTCATGCCTCTCCCTTCGGTTTACGCCAAAACCATTTATGGCACAGACGGAGCTTTGTAAGAGCTTCTATCATGAATACCACCAAGGCTCAGTCCCGTATTGTCGTCTTTAAGCGCTAATGCAGTGGATGGGGGCGCAAACGACTGCAAACTGTGGACATTCAGGTGCTGAAACGGGACAAAAGCCCTGCTTGGACCGCCAAAGCTGAGTCTCGAAGTTTTACTAATAGAGGAGTGGTCGCCTGGCTTATTTGGGACGAAAGCACTGCTTGAACCGCCGAAGCTGGACCTTGTTCTTTTAGCAGAGACGGGATGGTCGCCTGTGGTCGTCGATTCCGTCAAAAGTGGCCGAGCCGACTTTGAACCTTGCATCTCCAATCGCTTGGACGGACGACTGGTTGTGTCGATGTTGTTTTTTGAATGTTTACTAACGACGGCGCGATCGCTTTTGGACGTCGATGCCCCGTTAAGAGGCTCAGTAGGAAGCAAACTTTGCACTTTTGAGTGCTCATGTAGAGTCAAAGCTTTGCTTGTGCCTGTGTTGCCAGCCGGATAAAAATCCAGGTTGCATGACACGCCATTTTTATCAGGCTAGTATCGTTTAAAAATATTGTACATCCGCACCCATCTCTGATAATGCAAATTGAGCAAGTAGTTTAACACGCCAAACCTTAGCGATTCCGACAACTTTTTCCACTGCTTCCACACGAATTGGTTCCTTCTCAGAATCCGCAAACCTATGCGCACATACCGCAGAGCTTGGTTTTCGAGATGTTGCTTGTGGACATGAATAGGATCTGACGCAATTTTTCAATCCACCATGCTCCAAAGATAAGACGTTTCCGCGAGAGTTGGTTTGACATTTTTGTCGCAGAGCTTGGCAAACACTGCATGAACTCGCTCGATAATCTCCTCGTGCTTATTTGACACAAACATTGGCCTCATGCCGTGAAAGCCGACTTTCCACTCTTTTAAATTGAGGATCACATTGCCAAAAAAGATATCACGAGAAGCATCGGCAATTCTGACGTATTTACCAGATGGCTTCCAATGTTTCGGCAATGCTTCTACTGCGCCTTTTGCGGCCACTCTCAACGCATCAAACTCTTTAGAAAATGCCATCTCCTTTATAGCCTCAGCAGCATATAACATCTTCTCTACCACCTCAGGTCGTGGTTGCGCATTAGTTGCAGCTTCTGCAGTTTGTGGCGTCTCTTTCACGGCCTTTGCGGCGCGTGGCTTCTTTTCAATTATCTCTGCAACAAGTGGCAACTTTTTGACACTTTTAATTATCATGCTCGCTAAAGCATCATAGACAGAGCGTTCTTCATTCTCCACGTCAATGTGATCGTCACGATTACCTCGATGAAATCAATTTGGCAGCAACTTTACGACAGCATTACCGGCTGCTATGACGTTAGGATCGAAGGTTTGGACCGAATGGCTAGAGTCTGCAGTTATCTGGCTGCTGGTGACGATAAAAAGAGCAGTCAAGACGGAATACGCACCACATATTGTAAGAGGGAAAATCGCTATGGTATCTTGTACCCGTCCGAGTAAATTACAGCCAGTCAAAAAGTAAAGTGGTGATATAATACATATGTCAACCATCCAGTACTATAGGACTTTATGGGTCCTAATATTATTTAGATATACTACAGAATATTATTGATACTGTAAATTATTAAATTATCTTGCCAACCTCTGCGACAAAAATGTAAAACCAACACTCGCAGGAACGTCTAATCTATGAGGCATGTGACATTAAAAAGGCAAGCTATTATCTTTACATAAGCGCCTAAAGTGCAGAGTTCGTTTCCGTCTGAGCCACTTAATGCGGCATCGACGTCCGAGGGTGATCGCTCTGTCCTCACTAAAAGATCAAAGCGTATTTTTGATGGCAACAGCAACGCAGCCAGCCGTCCATCTAAGCAATCGAAGTTGCAAAGTTTAGCGTCGTTTATGCCAATTTTGCCGAAATCGACGACCTCCGGCGACCACTCTGTCTCTGCTAAACGATCAATGTCCAGCTTCGGCGGTCCAAGCCGCCCAAATGTGCACAATTCACGGTCGTTGGCGCCCCATCCACTGCATATATGCCAAAAGATAATGGTACGGAACTGAGCCTTGGTGGCTTCTATGACAAAAGCACAAACTAAGCTCCATCTGTGCTATAAAAAGTTTGACCGTAAGTGGCATGACGATATCATTCCTTATGCGGTAAATCAGCTTTTGAGTGATTTATATGAAACCCCTGCTCTTACCAGATAACTCATGCTAAATTTGGGTAAGATTAGGGCTTCGTACTTCTTACTTGTATTTTTGTTTGTAAAGACTATTTTCACACGTCTTTCTGTTGCGCTAACACGGACCCACACTAGACGTTGGGATTATATACATGGCTGACTCTCTTCTATCTAGACGAAGAGTTTATAAAGTCAATCGTCCAATTCCGAATGGATTCAACATTCTCTAGAAAAGACAGATAAAAAGCGTGCCGTAGGTTCTCTCCTATTTAGGAAAATCGGCACATCGATAAAGCCGTCGCTTTAATGCATAATAGGAGAAAAAGGCAAGTATTCTTTACCAGAACGAACCCTTGCTGGAAAGCTTTGAGCTCACTGATAGTCATTACATCTATGTATTAGTCAAGTTAAATTGCAATACTGCATAGCTGTCACACTCGTCCATCATTTTAAATCTTGCTCGAGCAAATTTTCAAGTGGACAAATGCTTATTTGAGCATATAATCTTCAAACTTCGTTATTCCAATAGGCTTTTAAAGTGACTGCGTGCGTTACGAGCGTCTTTTTAATGGTTGTTTGCTCCAGAAACGGATAGTAAACCGTAGCCTGCTATACCCGATCCGTTAAGAGACTACCTTTATGAATTGGACAACCGACGTCATGCTGACTAGTCCAGTCGTGCGAATAAGCGCTACATAACGCCGAACTTCTGTAGTAAAATCTACTTCCCTTGAGAGGCGTAAAAGTATTGGTGGCTCCTGGTGAAAAAAACTTACATCGGTTTGCAAACTAAATATTCAAGGGAGAATCAAATATCCTGACTAAACTACAGAGTTAGATCTAGTGCATTCAAAGAGCGATAGACAGGACCAGAAATAGAATATTAATGCATGAACTGATTCAGTGTTTAAATTACAATCTAGTGTACATGTCGATCATAGATGGTAAACGGTCATTCACCAGAAGGTTGTACATCTTCCTCATGTTATTCTATGCAAGGTGCCGTCACACCTCACAGAACTCGCAGTTAATTGTACGCCCACGCAGGTAGACTGACAACCTCACAGGTATTTAAAGATAGCTGGAGTTACTGTCGAATGAGCAATTTTGTAGTGCTTGATTGACTTTTTAACTCCTTTGAACGTTAGAAAAAACGACTAGATGTGCAGTCCTCTGCTGCCAAGCATTTCAGCTTTACGATAGAGTCTATGATCGTGGGAGCAAACACTACGGGCTCCGATAATCTGGGCGGAAGAGTTTAATGTGAGGTTTTACTTACTGAAGCTCATGAACTTCTCCTACGTAAGTGGAGATAACCGCTCGACGGTTTTCAAGCTGAATGATAAGGTGCGTCTGGTGCTCGCATCAAAGGCCGAAGGCATTGATCCGTTAAGCAACCTCACCGTACAGAATCCAAAAATCGCTTATATTTGACCGTGCTCTGTCTTTATTACAACCGATAAATTTGAACAAACCGTAGTATACATGATAAGAGCGTGGAATCAGCAATTATAGGCATAATTGTTAAGCTAAGACAATCATTGCTGAATGGTTCTTAAGAACAATAATTCATTAGTCCTTCGACTGCAGTCTCGAGCCAAATATATTTAGATGTCGGAGATTGTGAGCTGTCGTGAAGTAAGAAAGCATATAAAATTATCAGATTTGAAATGGTTTTTAACCTGGTACATTTGGTGACGCTTTTACACCGACGCAGGTAAATTTTCAATATCTGAACCGATGAGAAATTTGTTTGAAGTTGCTCTAGCAACAGTGACCTACTTAAAATACGCTTAAGTATTGTAAATTGGAGACCTTTATTTCACCGGTTTGCGTCTCGTGACTTACTTTTTCGCCGAAAAACATTGCCTGGATCCTAGCAAACAACTTTGCTCTTAATGGTCGAATGACACAGAGTAAGTTAAAAAAGGTCTTGAGAGGAGAAAGTATTTCACCTCTTACAAAACCAGCGATTCTGTGGAGTATAGACATGATTAACAGTAGGAATTTTTCGATTAGTCATAGTGAATTTGTGCTACACAAGGATTTTCATCTTTGTCGCAGTAAGGATGTGTAGCCCTTTCCTAAAGTGAAGCGAGAATACAGATGTGTGACTTTTGTTCAACACGTAGAGCCAACACAAGTCGCAGATCACTATCTACCCGACTATCAAACTACAATTTATGTTTCTACCCAATCCAATAAGAGCTTTTACAATGCCTATACAGCAAAGAAGTTCCTACTCGTATGCATAAGCATTGGTACTTGAACCGTATGCAGCTTTGTTGTACATTTCTTCATTTTGAACATAACAACAGTTGACTTGTGTTACACAATGTACCAATACTATTTTTTTAGTCCCGTTACAATCTCTTACATCCTTGTTTTACTTGAGCGGCTACTTAGAAGCTTGCGCAACAACTTGAGTAACTGCAGAGATCATACAATCAGTCTGATCCAGACAGTATCATCATGATACAAGCCAAGCACACAGTGCTCGAATATTACGTGAGTCATCAGCTTCAGCAGTCTATAAATTCAGATGACGACTTTGTTGCTGTATAGCACACTCGCATCGCGTGCGTAAGTCAACTTTAGATCGAAGTGAACACAATTAAGGTCTTTAATCCACCAACCCCGAGTTCAAATCGTGAAGAGAATGAGCGCTCTTACGCACAAAGACCGAACCCTGCTCGTGAGCATGAGGCTCAAACCACCAAGTCAAGTCACCATTAAGCGATTAATTTTTTATACACCACGATTGCACAAGTGACAAACTAGTCAATTCATGCATCGCACAATGCGTATCCGCGAGCGAACAGTGCATTTCGCACGCTTTGCGCGCGCCCTACGATCAAACGTTTGCACATTATGATCAAAGCTCGAAATTTGTAAGCTTGGTGAGGCACCAGAGTACGAGGTGTTTTTATATGAACAAATCGAATTTACTCTATGATACATGTATGTACCCCAAGTTCATGCCCATCTCGCTATGATATATCTCACTGTTAGCGTAGGGACAGTGCAGCTTTAAGAACCCGGTCATTGGCTTGGCAGAATATTTCTATAGGGACTATAAGCTTTGCCTTTTTGGTAGAGGAGGTCCGATGTCGGATTTGCAACTCGTACCTGTTGTACTTTCACGTCATAAATTGCTTGAGGGCAATAAGCGAATTTTATAGCGCTACACAACCAAGCACAAAAATCTACACTTTGCGTTCGCCCTTTGTGACATCTTTAGCAAATACTTGATACTAGTCCACTTGAATAAATATTCGTTACCGATATAAAGTAGAAGGTCGTCCTGCAATTCGTAAGGTGCAGCATCAAGCTTCGGGGTGAGAATGGTCTCCGTAGCGGTCACTAGGGCCCTCGCGTTGAGCTCCGCTTGTGGCTCGCGCGCTTCGAACCCTATTGATAAAGAGTGTATACACTTACCACCAATCTAAGAAGCGTCTATATCGCAATGGCAGCCTGCCTCAACCCCGCAAGAGTTGTCGAGATTTAAACCGAGAACTCGTGGAGATTTGAGGTTCTTTGCTTCACAAGGCACTATAATGCCTTTGACAGCAACAACGCGCGAGAATGCTATTTACGCGGTAGTGTCGCTTACCCTCTTTAAAAAAACACACGAGTCTTACAGCATCATGCGGCACACTGAAGGCGTTTTGTCTAGATATTTCTTTCGACAAATATTTGATAAACGCAACTCATATGAAGGCAAAACGTAGCACCACCAACCTCTGCTGCCTTTTCCATGAAATGCTTTATGTACCAACCTTTCGCGATTTTTGAGCCCTGTAGGGTTTTGATACTTCAGATGTACCAGCCATCGCGCTCACCTAGAATGGGTTAACAAAACTCGAGTAAGTTTGTATATGCTTATGAGTATGTTTGAATCTAATTAGGAATGTCAAGCGCATGCGCTAAGCTATAATATTTAGTGATTTGGCAAAACGCGAGCTAACCTTAGCCTTAGCAGCAACAATAATTGTGCCGTGGGTATGCTAAACCTCTTAAATACTGAATCTTCGATTTAAATGATCACCTTTTCGATTCGAATATCGGTTAGAAAGCTGTAGATCTTGTTTTCCGGCCCTCATATTACGCACGAAACTCGGACAATCAGATGTTTTGATACCTGATTTTCGACCAACGCACTGTCAGCAGCAGAGCTTTAAAAAAAACGTTCATCTTTTTTTCTCATCATATGAAGAGCGAAGAACGATTGTATTTAAAAGCACGAAAATTGGTGAATTTATTAACGTTAAATGGCGTGTAGAACGATCGGCATTGTTAAACGCAATCTCAACTAGTAAGAGTACATTGCTTCAATCCTTGGCGCGTTCACACACATTGCTTAACGCATCTTCGACAACGCAATTATCTTGTTTTATTCGACTATTGCTCTACCGATATTGTCTGTGAGCTTATTCAGCCTGGTGCCAAGTACCTCAAACACACCGTTTAAGCAGGGGCTCATAAAGTAGGGACGTCCTAAGAGGCACTGAAATTTGAGATATCTTGTTGATGTCTATGGACATTATCGAATAATAGCGATGCTGTTTTGACACCATCAACCATGTCTGGTACCGTCGCTGTGTGAACCATTTTAGGTAATATACATTGCTTGCCGAGCCCTTAGTAGATTGAACAAAGCAGTTATATCATAGCGTGATACCTTCGGCAAGCTTGCAAATAATGTAGTCGCATTCGGTGAAGACTTGACCAGCTGGCACACTGCACATGTGCTTAGACTCACACATCCAATTAAGGCCCGTAAAATTAAAGATTACCAGGCTTCTCGTCTACTTTTAACCGAAATGACCACCCAGTAAGGTACTATGAGGTGTCCAGGGTCAGAACACTCAAGCACTGTTTTTCTGGTGCACGCAAAGTACTTCGTATTCTTTGAGCGGGACACTGACGAGCAGAGCTAGCGTTACGGCATCACAGAGCATCCCTCCGAAATTATCAGTATTGCCAGTATACGACGTCGACGTATGGCACTTATTCAGGGAGCATATCGGACAAAAGCGCTCACCTACATACCCTTATTTAGGGGATTACCGATATGATCGATAATATGACCGGTCTAAAATCCATTTTGCCTGTGGATGCTCTGCTTAAATAGAATTGATTATGGAAGTCATTGAAGAAGCTAAATTTAGTGCACAGAGTGGATCTACAACTAAAAATATCCATTTGACCACTGGTTGAGGTATAAGGCAATGTAGTCTCACAAAATTGGTCTTCGACGCTACCTACAGAGATGTATGTCATGGAATTGACTCGGAGTTAGGACTTATATACGGCGTTGAAGGACAGTGTAATCATCTCTGTGACTGGTATAACACCCTCCCCGCACAACACGTCGACGTAAAATTTGCACTCTTTCATCAAGTTAAGACTAGTTAGCTTTTAACAAAGATTTGAACTTCCGTTTTCAAAGAAGTCTCCGACACTTCATGCACAACGCAATTACACTTCAGAAAAAAATTATATATCTTTTAGCTCGTTTTATCAACATTGAGAGTACAATGACACGTAACTCTGTTACAGAAGCTAAGTAGGACCAGTGAGAACGGGCATTACAGAGAGTTCAAATCGCAATGCTTAAAAAATTAGCCTTTTACACTTCATTACCATTTTGCTTATATAAGCACGATCAATGCTGTTTTTGCTAGTAAATATAAAAAGATTGCTGTAACTGAATCAGGAGACGATGCTCATACAATTCACTCACAGACATCGGGCACCGAATTTCGTTTCTAATGGGAATTACTCTAGTTTGCAAGAAACCGAGTCAATTGCCTGGGGTAGCGATACACATACTCCTTACGAGACAATTCTTAACCACCTCACAAAAGAATAGGATGTTGTCGCGCTGCTGCATCAGTAGAGCAATAGCTTATGCTCATTAGGCGCGACCTCAAAGTGATTAAAAAAAGAGGCAGACGTCTTCGTACACCGGCTGTGGCCGATTGCAACTTATTTGGGTCTGGGATACTGATCTGGACGTCGTCTCGCGTCTTATTAAGGCATCGTCACCAAAAAGGTCGTCATAATGTGTTTTTTTACAACAATAAGTAAAAACGCCTTGGCATGCTTGTCTTACTGGATGCAAACTGAGTAGCCCATAGCCCGTTTTCGAGTCGCTCTAGAATTAGTCGCGCACGAGTAGTCTTTCGCGCTCAATTAAAGCACATGCCGATGCGCTATTGGTCTCAGCTTCCTCCGCGACTGTGTCAAACAGACACTACATAAATGGAATGTCGGCACTGGTTCGTGAGATTGTCTGTCGCATGCTGGTGCCCATGCTGACTCAAATGTTGTTTCCTTATTCCCATACCTCTTTTACTAAACAGCACCTTTACTAGTAGGCGCAAAAATGTTTTCTTGCTCAAATAAATATTCTAATGCTCCACGTAGCAGCTTGTTGATGTGTTCTGGTCTGAAAGCCGCTAACATTATCGACCCATCAAGATCAATAATATTGAGCCTTTAAAATACTGGTGTTTCACTCACTATGGATCTAAAAGCAGCAAACCCTTTTTTCACTTTCATTTTGTGCTACTTCTTTCTTCAATAATCATAGAGTTTTACACTTCGCACTACGACAAGAGCTGTTGCTCTCTAACAAACTTGACGGCATTTTGAACAGTAGTCCCTTTTGATAATGCATTTAGCTTTCATACGGCTTGATGGTGACTCACACGGTGTCGGCTTGACTACAGCTTGATGAAGGTGCTCACTTACTTGAAGGTTGCACCAAAAAAAGAGCCTTGCGGTACGATAGCTGATAGCAGTGATCGAGCAGAGATACCGAGCAATATGCAGTCAATTTTAGGCCCAAGTTGAAGTACAAATGTACGGCACGGTCACTGCAGTTGGAGGCGTGGCTGCTTACTTTTAATTGAATGGTCTAAAAAAATCACTCGAAATGAATCGCGTGGAAAGAACGTGCACACACAAAGATTGCAATTCCACCTCACACTCAAGCGCCCTCCAGGCTCCATCACCATGGAATCTGCTTGCAACCAGTCAGCAAACAAGCCAAAATGCTATTACAGCATTGCAATCGAAAAGTAGCTTAACAGATATTTTTTAATATTAGAGCAATATAATACAGTCGCCTATTGAAAGTCAGTTGTCGAACGAAGCTTAGAGGGCGAGCGGGTCGAGATTTGCTTGTTGCAATTGATGGCGTGAGGAGGAGTGTCAAATTGAGAAGCAATAATAAAGGGAGATTTCTTGCGAGATCTTTTCTTGTTGCAGACTAATTGGTCATTTCCAACCATCTACTGCTACATCAAAAAGCTTAACATTCTTTTAAACTCCATCTGGCTTTTTACACATCCTAGATTATTTTCAGCCCAGAAGATTTCTTGATTCTTAATGCTGATAAGACATCTGGAGCATTCTTCTGCTCTGAATCTGTATAATCGCCTATATCTCTGAAGAGTACTAGTGCATATGTATTTTAGGAATATTCAATCTTATTGCTTTATAGCCCTTACCGGGAAATTGCGACGGTTGCGTCACATGAAGTCACTCAAAAGTTAAATGGAACTTCATTTTATGGCTATTTTACGGCAAATAGCCCAATTATAGCGCAACGATAGCAGTTAAGTGAATCAATACCAAAATCAAATAGACTTTTGTCGGTTCTTAGATGTTTGAAGTATGTACTTTATTCCTTGTCGTGAATTAATCGTGGTTTATTACAAGTAATTGATGTGTACGAGAACTAATCAAGAATTGATATGTCTGCACCTACGACATCGCTACAAACTGATTGGTTCGACTCACATATTTGATCTTTTATGCCGCGGCTGCTGCTTTTATGGGACGTTGATTGTTTATAAAGATCACAAGATTTATGGTCTTATCATCAAAAGAAGGATTTTACTACTTGCAGGCTGAGCGATCATGGCTAGCAGCTCAAAACTGACACATAGAATGTTAAATGCCGCTTGAAGGTCAAGATTAATATAAGCATATATTGATTCGTTTGTAATAAATACTATTAGTGACGCTTGTTTTAACAACGTCAAATTCAATGTCTAGAGCTTATATAATAAATAATATTTTGTTTTCTATTTTTAATGTGGATGCGATGGAAATGAAACCAGATTGCGAAATTTTACAAAATAACTATTAACCTCCGAAGACTCAGTTTTAAGGGCTCAAACCTTTGAGCGAGGCAATCGACACTTTTTTGCATCAGCGCTCGACAATATCAATATTAATAGAAAGCTGATTTGATCGGTCGTGTATAAAAATAGTTATCTTCGCTATTTTCGCGATAAGCGCATGTTTATCTTGATCGCGAGCGGCACGCACTTATAACCTTCTACTTTAGTGTGAGTAACTTGCCTGTGTAAGATGTGCAGTTATACGCGTGGTGCAATCGAAGAAGAATGCGCTGCTGTTTCAAGATTTACCTGCTTTGTACTTCTTCTGTCTTTCGTTGTCAGAGCTTCCTTTGCTGTCATAAAGGAATATTTGAGCTAAGTATTGAATTTGGTGCTACCCTGTCTTGTAAGTTAATGTATATCTACGCTATCCCAAGCATTTTCATGTTATTTGAGCGTGTTGTCTCTTTCAGTTTCTATTTTTATGAAGCACGTGTGGACGAGCAGGCTACGCACTTGTTTAAAGGTGAGAGCTACCGACTTATGTGCGTGGTGACACGTCTCACACGTAAGACGAGAATCGTACCTCAGCTTTTTCTCGCGTTCTTACATGGAGAGCTTTTGGACATGGTGCTGCATCTCCTTTCATCTCCAACATCTTGAGACTCGTATTTAATAGAAAAAATGACTCAATAGTATCATTTTAGACGCTCTCTTGGCAAGTGCGCCGTCTCTTTTTGCTGACTTAATGTTTCACGTGACTTTGAGAGCCCGCAGCAAAGAGCGTATATAACACGTAGCTGTCATCACTGGAAAAGCGGCTGACAGCAGCAAACAAACCATTGCTCCAGTTTTGCACGAGCATTCTTAGTGTCCACAGGAATACGTGGTGGCCGCTTGTTATTTTGCGTAGCTAAACAACCTAATTAATTAAAATCATCCAAGATTTCTTAGGATGCAGACGATGTGCTGAATGTCTTTTCTCAACTAAGGGCCTTCAGTGACGTTGCTATATCGCTACCGGTATGTTCATCGCCAAAGCTTTATGTATGAAGATCATGTATTTTTTTTGTAACGACCTCTAATTGGGTGATGTAACGACCTCTAATTGGGTGTCCCACAGTATGTGTCAACTTGACATACAAGAGTATTAGTCACATTCTAGAACATCGAGACAGAAGAACACGTGGCAACGAGTATGTTAGAGCAGAAAGTTTGCTTTGTTCATATGAATTTACTTTCTATTTTGCTCTGCGACGATCAAATTGTTAAATTTTTAACGTAGTCCAAGTATTGCCGAGCAAATGTTACGAGACGTTGCATAGAGCCAGGATTGATTTCAGAGATAGCTTCCCGCGCAAAGGAAGCCGTATAGCAAAGGGGCGTGACACGTTTCAACGCACGATTACAGTCCCTGTCTTAGAACGTCAAATTTAATCACGGGTAGGAACAAAAGGTCGGGTCTTTTAGATAATCCATCGTACATCTAGTGAACGACGTTCACTGAAAAATTGCACACGTTTCGTGTTGTGTGACACCATGACAATTACGACCCCTACCAATCCATTCGTTGCCGCTTAATCCGCCGATACAATTCCAATCAGTCAGCCACTTCTCGACATTAAAAAGGGTCGCATCAATCGATCGGTCCTGACCGCATCCAAATGTACCACTGATCCAGCTCGCGTTCGGTCCATTCTAGCCACGGCCTCCCGGCTGTTCGTCGCACATGCATGTCAACAACACCTTCGTGATTTTAGTCAACCGAGTATCTCCCGACTTTTATTTCCATACAACCCTTCCTACACCTGTGAAGTAGTACGTTTAGTGCAACTCTTGGTCTCAACGCCACTTAAGTAACTGCTGTGCCAAAACGGGCCCAGTGGTACCCTCCCCGGGTACCCTTTGTTTGGTGCATTGAGCCGTTGCAGTCCTCTCTTTCTATGGGATGAGGGTACAAGGCCCCATTCTAATGGCTGATTCCATGCTTACACTTTGATCGACGTGGAGGCACGATGCTGTCGCTATTCCACTTGTGGCTCCATCGATCCGACGACAAGACTGTGGCTCCATCCCGTGCAAGAGGGTGGTACACCGACGTGCCGGTTGACGACAAGCACGCTGTGGCTGAATATGACGCTTGGACGCCTTGTCACGAGGCCATTCAATCCGAGTCTCGTGGGCCTTTCGAGCACAATTGGAGTGAACACGCAACGATTGCCAAGACACGAGACGAAGGACGTTTTGAGGTTACGGGCACGCCGTTTCAAGCTCAAAGGCTTGAGACTGGAAGAGACGTTGGGCTTGCCAACGAGAATAATCAAGACACGAGCGTGGAGCATCAGGACGCGACGTGTCCAGGACGGACATCGGTGCCATCTACGCGTGCCTTGCGGCTCTTTGTGGCGACGTGGAATATGGCTGCCAAAGATCCGTTTGTTCATCGAAAACATGGGCACTACATTGGGGATGGTTTCGCAGCCAAGGCGTTGGAAGCGTTGGTACCCCTTGGGTACGATCTCTACGTCATTGGTACCCAAGAAAAGGTGACGAAGTATTTGGATGCCGCGGTCCTCGCTCGGTTACGAAACGGTGCGAAGGAGGGTACGAACGGACCACGGTACCACCGTCTGGGCTTGCGCGCGCCGCAGACGGGACCATTGCGGCCAACTTGTCAGTGCCGGAAAGCAAATGGAGGGGTACCGTGCCGCGCTTTGGTACATGGAGCCAAGTGGGAGGGGACCGATGTCACGTGGAGTGTGAGCAGTCCCAAATCGGGTGATCTTAACGTGCAGGACGAGAGTGCCACTTGTAGTGGTGACACCCCGTCCACTAAAGAAGGCGACGACTTTGCGCTGCGCGGCCATGGAGATCACGCGCTGCTTCATCGCAAGGCAACGAGTCTTGCCATCTATCATGCTCATCACCTGGACGGGCACGTCCAAGTCGTAGCCACGGGGTTGCACAAGTTTCTGGGCTCGAAAGGAGGCCTTGCCGTCACCCTCCGCCTCAAGGACGATCCGCACACTTTGACTTTTGCCAATTGCCACTTGGAAGCCAATTGCATTGAGCGCCGGTTGCGACAATTGGACACACTTGCGCGTGAGTTGCCACGGGCGTTGGCACGATGTACCACGGAGGTGGCACCCGAGACGCTTGCCACGTGCAGTGATCACGTCATTTGGATGGGGGATTTTAACTATCGTCTGCAACACGTCAGTAGTACCCAAGTGGTACACTTACTCACGGCGGGGCGATTGCAAGAGTTGCAAGCCTATGACAGCATGACGAGTGATTTACAGCATGTACCCGGGTTACGGTCGTTTCGGGAACCCGTGAAATGGCCCACCTTTTACCCGACTTATAAAAAGGTACCCTTTCGATCCCGCTTACCCCTAAGTGGTTCCATCACGGGGACGGGCAAAAGTACGCGATGGACGCAACATGTCTACAAGACCCAGTACCGGGAACCGTTCTACAAAGGGGGACGGGTTCGAGAGCGCGTACCAGGCTGGTGTGACCGCATCTTGTTTTGTTCTCGCGAGGCGGGAGGGCACAAGGGTCTCACGGTCGAACAGGTGTCGTGGATGGACCCCAGCGCCTCTCGTTACCCGGTGAAGCGAGACAACTACAGGGCATTGAACGACGAGTTACGCGGGAGCGACCACAGCCCTGTAACCTGTACCTTTCTGTGGGCCCGACAGCACTAGCCCTAGTAGAAAGATTTTTTCGAATTAGATTGGCTAATATATTACCATCGGGATAAAGGAACCCTAGGTCGCGGCAAGAAACGAAAGTTATAAGGGTTCCATTCGTTGTGATGACGATGGACAGCCTGTGTACGTCTAACCGACAGCCATAAACCGCGCTTTTCGACAATTGTGTGCACTATTGTCAACGTGTATGATGCAGTTGACGCGAAACTGCAAATATCGTGCGGGTCTTTTTACGTCGATTTAAAAGCACAAAACGAGGTTTGGGTGTTGGACAGTGATGTGCAACCTCGCAAGCCAACCCACTTGATTTTGTTCTTACTACTACTACTAACCCCTAGCCGCTGCTCGGCTTAAGTTACCCACGGTGTGCGAAATCCAGTCAGTTCCTTGCGGAAATCTCTATATTTAGCAATTGCATGCTACTGTCAAGTCAAACCCGTGGGCTTTCTTTTCTCATTTTTGCTAATTTCACTCTTTTTCTTCTAGAGTGAACGGGCTTAGACGCCAAGACGACTTGTAACAGGCGCAGGTTTCTCCTTGACGCCGCGATTCCTTCCTGTAGCTGTCTCTGCTCTCGCGTCGACCATGTTGATGAAAAACACCATCTTGAGTACGTAGCCTTTACCACACACACTGGGGAATCGCCAACTCACGTGGCCTTCGTTGCAGCGGTGCTTCTTTCCCTCGTCTCCACGGGTACTGCATTCTATGCGTTGGTTTACCCCGCGTGGTTTCAACAGCATTATCGTCGCGACGGGAACGATGTGTACCAAGGTTACGGACTCTTTGCCTTCTACTCGACGAACCATCTCGAATCGCCCTTTTACGCGTCGGCCACCGTGTTGCAATACTCGGATTTTTGTGTCACCAATTTTACGACCCCGAATTACATGTTGGGCGATGGGACGGATTTCCATCGAGTACTGTGTGGCAAACGGATGAAAGCCGTGCAAGCTACGACGGCCACAGGTGCCGCCGTTTCCGTCTTGGGGCTGCTTACAGCCATTGGTGCAGTGTATAACCCTTCCGCGGGGTACATGGAACGCGTGGTGTCATTTTGTACCCTGGCGGGCTGTGAGTGATTGTCGTTTTTGTCATTTTTGGGTTTTGATTGGTAAATAATTGATTTTGTTGTTGTGTTTGTGGTTAGCCTTATTACTGGCAGTCTCGTTGGTTATATGGGGGGCTTTGTTACAACAGACACTCTATGAGATTGACACGATCAATTCGGCGTATACGAGCTGCAAGGCTGACAATACCAAGTGGCGGTGCTGGTTTTATGGGTACAGTTTCTGGGTCTGTCTTGCATCCGTCATTATCTTGTCGATCACGGGATACATGAGCTCTGCGGGACGGGCCGAAAAAGTCCGGTACTTTCGCAAAGAATACGAACGGGATTTGGCACTTGCTTTGCAACAAAGTGCAGAGGCGGATGCGCACGCACAATTTGTACGCACGGAATCTGCGGGCGGCTTTGGGTTGAGTGCAACCCAACAAGCGTATGGCCAGGCCCCGACGCCTTCGCAACCGCATAATTCCAATACCGGACAATTGTTCACGACGCCCCAGAATATGTATACGAATAATTATGGGCAGCATGCAGTCCCAAAACCGGTAGGACACCAACAACCAGTCAGCAACGTGCCACTTGCTGCGCCCACGACGAGCAGTACGAGCCGAAGCAATAGCAATGACAGTGATGCCGTGTATCCTACTTATAGCGAACTTCGCAAGAATCACTCCTTGTTAGGTCGACGACCTAGTGGCGGGGTCGTGTGAGTTATCTATCTGTACGCACACAATTTAAACGACTTGAGTCGTGAAAACATCTTTTTTTAGATACCAGATTTTAAGTGTTGAGATATGGCCTTGTTGGATTTTTGTATCAGATGATACGGGACTCAATAGTAAATAAGGCGAGGCGCGTCGTTTAGTACCTTAATTGAAAGGTACAATTTGATTAGTTTTGCAAAGAAATACTAAGCCTTTTTGATATACTAAAGTACATCTATTAATAAAAACATGACACTAAGATGGAGCTCTTAAATAGGACTCAATCAATCGTAGCCGTTAAAAGTGAAGCGTGCACGTCTCATTGTAGTCGGACTGAACTGGTACATGGCGACGCATCAATAAAACCTCCGTCGAATCTTCACCTTCCGCGAATGTGCTTGGAAAGCGTTGAAACTGGTGTTGACGACCACTCACACGTGTTAATTCCAACCTAAACGTCCTTCGTTGCTGCTTTAAAGCCAAAAGCTAATGCCAAGAACGGGCCAATCGGTACAGTTTCGATAGCGTTTTAAGGGCTCAAGTGGGCATGACAGTTGTCACATGGCTTTGGTCCTCGCGTAAGCGTAAAATCAACCTTTACTCTTTCAAGTTGTTCTATGAATAACCAAAAAAAGAAAAACGAATCGAAACTGATTCACGAGACTACAAGAGGCTTCCTCCCTTCAGATTCTATTTTGCCTTGAACAAGATTGTTTGGAAATGATTTCACATGACCACGTTCGGTCGTCTTCTTCTTTAATTCAGAATCACGTCGACTCGTTCTTCCCACGTCTAAATGACATATGCCAACCCTTTAGTCGTACAAATCAAGTCGGTAGACTTCCTGGCATGGCTTTTCTTCTTCGCCGCCATACGTTCGACCATACAGCAACACCTGACACTTCGTATCAGTTGTATACAACAGAGTTAAAGCGCAAGAGTGACGCTTCTTCTTGTCAAATTGCAACCACGTTGCCACCTTTTGGGTGGACGCCACCGATTGAATCCTCTTTGACTGATGTTCCAAAGTGGAGCAATTCGATGGACCAAGGACTGGAGGGTAATGTAGAAGCGCGAAAGATGTCATTTATCGCGCGCAAGGCATCGCGTCCAAAAACTTCCCGGTATCTGCACGAAATTGATCGACGACAGATTTTAATGCGGATAGCGCAAGGAGAAAAGCAGGCGACTTTGGCAAAGGAATACCATGTCAGCCGAGCCGCCATTTGCAACCTCAACAAGCATCGCGTTGAAGTGCTTTCACGCAATTTTGAACATCCGTTGGCCAAGCATCCAAAGCGAAGAATCGTGACCAAGTGGAAGCGACAGAATACAAGGAGCAAGTGCTCAAGCAATTGCTGAAGCAAGTTTGATCACATCAGTTCAGCGAGGGCGAAGTAGTAGTACTCTGAGGTAGGTCACTTATAGGTTTTCAATTTTGGCATTAGTATAATTTTTTAGTAGAGTACTAGTTTGTGTACGCTCCAATATCACACTAAACGTTGCGTATCATAAAGTATACACTCCTGTTTTCATATTAATGTTTTTCCACTCCAAACTACTTCTTGTGCGCTTCCGGCACACGAATCTGGACACGGACGGCATGTTGTCCCATCATGGTAATGACCGACTGTTTGTTCTGTTGAAATTCCGTCCTACAGCACACAAGTTAGCGTCCATCACAGTACTCATGAGCCCAACATACTGCATCTTCTTGATCTCCCGCTGGGTTTCCTCTTCCAAAATGCTTGGATCTTCTCCCATCAACTAGCATACATCATCCAGAAAAGCCCAATTTAAAAAAAATACTACTCGAATTGGTCTTGCATTGTTTGACTTCATCAGCCTCTACGTACATCCGTGTTGCCATTCCTTTGAAAGGTGCGCTCCATTTGTTTCCGGTATGCTGTAATCTCCGCCTCTGCTTCCAGTTTCGCCTGTTTAAGTCGCTCCCCGCGCTCTACCATGAGCCTAATGAGTCATCGATACTTTCAAGTACACAAGATAAACAATCACCCACCTTGACGAGCCTCACTGATAATCTTGGACGCCTTGGTCTCGGCCGCCATGAGCTCCTTAATGCTCTGGTTCGCCGCCATCTTGGATCTTTCTAATGACAGAAAAAACGCACTTATCTTAATGTATACAATATATTAAACTAAAACCACGAGAATCAATTAAAATGCTATACATCTCGTTGTTTCAGTTCCTAAAGTTTAATCTGCGGCAGCCACTTCGACTTTTTCCCACTGCGAGAGCAACGTGATGTCGTGTTCAAGGTCGGTAACACAAGCGTGTAGCTTCTCCAGCTCCGCTGGATCGTACTTGCGTTGCTTGCTCAGCTTTGCGACCCGATCTGCGCACCGCTTTTGCCAAATATTACTATACGTCGGATCCTGCATTCATACAATAAAAAAATAAAAAACCCTAGTTCGTATGAATAATACGCAACCTACCTTTTTCGTAATAGCATGATAAAAGGAGCTGCTTAGCACAGCAGTAAAGCCAATAAAATACGTAATCGGCTCCATGACATCCCACGAATAGACGTCCCAGACGCAATACATTAAACCGCCATAAAACCCCGTCAGACTTGATAGTCCCACCCACTTTTGCACGTTTGGCATGCGACGAGCCGCAAGTGTAACCGTTGCTTCGACTTGTTGCAGTTTCTTCATCGCACTCTTGAGCTCGGCAAGTTGCCGCTCTTTCACCTTCCGGTCGTGTTTGATATTGTACAATTCCGAGTCAAGTGCATTCTGCAGCGTCAATACACTCTCCAAGCTCTAAAGAAATTATGTCATTACATCCATGCAAAACAATATATTGTGTTAACAATACAATACGTACAAAAGGCCGAAGAATCAGTGCTTTTTCCAGTTGCGGATTGCGCGATCGCTCGAAATGTACCACAAGATTGCGACGTTGCAACTCACGAAGCCACGTTATCGCCACCTTCTTTTCTGCCCCAGCGTGATGGCACATTTGGTAAAATTCAGCCACGGGCAACTACACAATACAAAATAAATCCTACGGTTTTGGTCAAAACGAAAAGAGACACAATTAATGGGACGCACCACAAGTCGCGCGTCTTTAGCAAGCTCGGCCTTGACAGTCGCAAACGCCACGCTCTCTTCCCGTGCGCGCTTGTCCTCCCTTGCCGCCACGCCACTCTCGACCATCACTAGTACGTCATTGAGTTGCAAACAAAAGGACATGGCCAAGAGCTCACGCAATCGAACGGTCCGAGCAACTTTCAAGCCCTCAAGCGTGGCAATCTCGACCGTCGTTAACGTAGTGTCCGCGTGTTTGATGGCGGCAAGGACATCGTGGACTGTTGCATTGGCCTCGTTGAGTTCGAACCGGGTGAGGCCTTGGCTCCCCGGAAGTGGCAACAACAGATCCAAGTGGCCAGACGTGGCAGCAGCATTGCGTACACTAATCAACGCAGCCGTCACGTCACGTGATGGAAACGCAGAGCACTGGCATGCACGGATGGAGCGTGTGTCAAGACGGACGAGCGGAAACGGCGCACGAGACGCACGCAGCAAAGTCCGGAGCGCCATCCCGGCACTTGAGGGGTACAACTTTTTAGAACGCGATCAGATTAGTGTACAGTTTTAGATGGGTCCTAGAAAGGGCAGAAAAAGAGGGGGTAAAATTGAAGCACACCTGAGTCGAAAGCTTTTCGTAGTGTTTAAACACATTTTCCGCCTCTTTTCAGGATAAATACACTGGTTT
This sequence comes from Plasmopara muralis, assembly GCA_003676415.1. Taxonomy (NCBI): domain Eukaryota; phylum Oomycota; class Peronosporomycetes; order Peronosporales; family Peronosporaceae; genus Plasmopara; species Plasmopara muralis. The sequence continues at coordinate 187,843 of RCHQ01000059.1, read as the reverse complement.
TCGATGAAGCAGGTCCCAACGGCCCATTGCCATTCTTCCTCCTTGGGTCCTTCCTCTTCACGGCGCTTCTCGTCGTCACGAGCACTCCACTCGCTGCCTCGTTCACGCAGTCGCTGCAAGGCTACGATCCTGCCGTCTAAGCAGCTCATCCCGCGTCGTGGCCACCCCGTTTTCTTCGAGGCACGCAAGACGATTCCAACCGATTGGCAAACGAAGAGCGTTCGATCTTTGCCGTGCTCGCAAACCTCAAGATGTTATTGACCCAGCCCCGCGGGTCCAGGCCGCCCAAGATCCGGCCGAAACGACCCGTGATGGTCGAACCCATGGACTGGAAGTTTGCGACCAAGTATCCGAAAGGGTCCCACAAGCAAAATTTGGTGGCACAAGCCGAGCGAACCGTGACCATGGACCTCCGCTACTTGGCGGCCCATCCCAAGACGTGGCAACAATGGCAGCGCTTGACCAAGTCATTGCAAGTCAATGGGCTCAATTATCTACTGACTGGGCATTACCAACGATATGTACGAATGGACAATGTGTTGAAACGCTTTCGACCGGATCAAGAGGTCGCGGCCTTGCGTGTTGCCCGTGGCGACGACGTGGAGACGGAATTGAGTCTGGGTGGGAGTTATGGCAAAAGTCCGTTCAAAGCGTGAAAGGTGGATACGGTCGGAGTGGGTGAAGGAGGGTTTTGGTTTTTTTTTGAAGAAGTTTAATACATTTTTGCATGGGTAAAAGAGTAGGTGCTACATGTGGGGCAAGGTTTGGGCCTGGAGGTGGGTCTTGGATTGTGTTTAATGTAGTAGCCTATGGCTACATTTCCTCTTTTAATTAGAGAACAGCCACCGCTTTGTTTATAGATTAATAAGCGCTGGTAGAGGCTCCTTCCTTTCAACACTGCTTCCATGGATTAGTTGTCATTGCTTTGCCACGGAGACCATTCTACCGAATCTTGCAAACGCGACTTTTCCTGCTTTTGAAGAAGCGGGAAACTCTCTCAAGGCTTTTGCTGAATTTAACGGCTTTGCTGTGAGACTCAAGCGTGCTAAAAAAGGAAAACAGGTGAAGTAAGGAAGGTACGGGTCGGCTGTGTGCACAGTGGGTGTTGCAAGATAAAGAAGAATGCACATTGACCTTAAAATCAAGCTGTCAATGGCTGGCTATATTGAAACGCGTCTTGCAGCAATCTGGTGACTACCTATGAAACATGAAATTGACATGTGGCGAGCATTCTGGACATGAGGCCGCCTCTGAGACCGCGGCCCATGCGATGAATTGGCCGCGAAACCCGGATAAAAGGACCATCATTTCTACAATGACCAAAGCTAGCACACCCTATCCTTGCCATACTTTAGCAAGAGGATCCTGTCTGTCTTGTACTTAGGATGGATTTCGGCAACGCAAGACAAAAGATAGCAATCTCGATTGCAACGATTCGTTCGGCGCTATTCTGACAGAAAAAAATCGAGTTAAAAATTGAAATTTTGAATGACCGAAATTCAGTTAAAGCGTTGCTAGACCAATCGGTTTTCATCATGGGATCAACATATTGAACCAATAGATACGCCAAGTAGGGTCTCTTTACTGGCTGTCAAGGAAAGCTACTGGACGCATCGATTTTGATCTACCTTGAGCATGTCAACAAAACTATTCAAACGAAATGCAAAGGGACACTCTGCAACGAGTGAAGCCTACGGAGTATTTTGAAAATTGTGGTTGAGCTTGTGTAACTTGATCAATGCAGACTTAAAACGGTGGATCGCCGTCGTTTAATCTGACCTTAGTATTTTGTATCAAAATTGCTGCTTGCCGGTAAATCACAACTAGTTGAGATAAGTCAAAAGATGGCAAAAAAGGCTGAGCGTGCCAATTCGCTTGCAAGCAGCATGTTGATCAGGCGTCGTTCAAAAGTGTCATCGTACGCGCTTTTTTAGGCAAGAGTGCATTATATCGTGAATTACCCCATGTGCTTAGCTCGCGATTGCTGCCATTAGATGATATGCATCAGCGTGCACGACCAGTAAGTCCACAATCAGCATGCACGCATGCTTTATCAAAAATCATGGGTCATTGTGCGAGCACAAGCATTGTCGCAGACTTGACACCAGGGTTTCGCCGGTAAACGCGGATTTTGATTACCATTGGTGGCTACAGCAACCGCAACTAATGATTCTTTCACAGCTGCCAATCATCACGCTCCAAAAGAAAGTGAAAACGCTGATGCGGTGCCATACAATAATGCCACTTACCAATGAAGTCAATTAACATTTGACTTAGGATCGTTTATCAATCCAGCCAGCTCAGCATTACAGGGACCGAGTACGGTACATACTCGTGATCGCAGTGTAGGTTTTGTCGCACAGAGCCCAACACGCCTAGAGCCGTCTCTATTCGAGCAATTTGCGGCATCGCAAACCTCGTGAGCAAAAGGAAGTGCCGATATTGCCTTCTAGTCGAAAGACACAACAAGCGTATCTGCACAAACCCACCAGAATCCCAATAACTGCATAAGGGTTGGCCTCTCTTATAAGGTGGATCACACGAGAGTGCCTCTCCGTTGGTCTGACAAGAAGCGGCTTAACTTACTCCAAATGTCAAAAAACTAGATTTAGATTCAATAAAACTTTAGGTAATACGTTGCGCGTTATATCATAGTACAACAATGACAAATAATCTGAATATATGTTTGAGAAATCGGTGCTGGTAGGTATGTCCACCGGACATACATACCGATAAGTGATCAAGCAGGCTAAGACAAAAAAATCAGCAACAAAAGAGCGGATTTTTCTTGGCTCCGTTGAGCGTAATACCAAGTTATAAAGTGCGTGGATACCAAAAATCTCTCGCACACACCAAATAAGTGATCAAGCAAGCTAAGACAAAAGAAGTGATCAGCAACACAAAAGCAGACTTCTCTTGGATTTTGGCTTCGAGTTGGATGCCGCCTTTTTCGTGACACTGGATGCTATGTCTCAACACTTTGTTAGTATTATAAGATATGATATGAGTAATGAATAAATCTATCAAGAAAATCTCTTATCTGGCTGGGGATCTTGCGTTTTTCGACGGGATCGGGACAAGATGCAGTTCTTGGCATGGACATCATGTGTCCGGCTGGGAGGTGTTTTAATATGGCTAACGGAGGAATGCGCATTCCCAGTGGGAGCTGCATCCAGTATATTAATCGACGGCTGCTGCATGTGGAGCATGTACGCGTAGAGTGAATGATGAGCCCGATCATCGAAGGGCTGATGCGTGCGAAGTCTTCAGGAAAACTGTTTGGCACCTGTGAAGTGCGCTTAGCACATGCGGTGATCAGGTGAAAGGCTTCATCGTGCAGAGAAGTCGAATGTCAGATCTTGGTCTTTTCAGATACCACAGTGAGACAGACATTTATTAGGTCAACGAGCCAGTAGTCGCCCGTTTCAAGGTCAAGGCAATTGTAAAAGGCTTTGTTATGTCCTCGTTGACTCAGAAAGGTCGGGTATTTACGCCTGACAGCTTACTGCCGAAAAAAGTTAATCATGTACCGAGGCTCTAAGAACATAAGTTAACATTGTCACTGTTCAATTGGCGACAAGATCATGAGGTTATTTTCCTAGGATCTTGGTCGGTCAATATGTAGTGGTTCTCGACAATGACAGTGATGTAATTTGTTTGGTCTCAGACCTGGTAGCGAGATATGACCTACGGCGTGGATTGAGCGCCACCAGTTCTAGGCTGACTAAGTCGAAAAGCTTGGGCATTAGCCAGCTTAGCACTGATGAGTCAAACGCTATCCCCTGTTGAAAGACAGAACTACTATGGCGCGGCCGTCGGTCAACGTGTTGGACATTGGAATTTTATACGATAATGTCGTGAGAGTCCGAGCACTAAAGTGGACTGGTCGGTGCTCGTAGAAAATGGCATTGTGGACGATTAAGCCAAAGCAGTACGGGCAAGTCCCTGACACTGCGCGTGAAGTGGCACATACATATTTAAGTAATGCTCGTAGGAAGCAGCATTGACTGCATGCCGGTGACGGTGTGATTGGCGTCGAGTCAAGAAATTCTGTTCTTTGACTCTACCACTACACGTGGATTGATACGTTGCCCATAAGCAACACTCGTCGAAGACAGCATTTGCAGTATGGTCGGTGTGACATCGTCGAGTAGAGTTTGAGGCATATGGCTATCTGCCCGACTGATGTGCGTAGAGCGGAGCATGTGTCGCCAAGCAAAGATTTCAATTAGCCGAGTCTCTTTGTTGAACGTCAACCAAGACGTAGGTCGTTAATGCACAATCAAGTCGAGACAATTACGAAACAGAGAGTCTCGTGGAGATCGTCGATCTCATCAAGGAAAAAACGGCGGTGTACGGTGCTCAATGTGAATTAAAAATTATCATGTCCTTGGCGGAAACGAGCAAAGATAACTACATCGGTGAATGATGACAATAGCGCTCGGCTGTGTACCCTTGTAAGTAGAGATACTGAGACGATCGAAGGTTAAATAATTCTAGATTCTATTCTATTGAAGTATGATCTGCTTGATCTGGATAAGATATTGGTGGCGGATCGTGGAAAGGCTTATAAAGCTGGTAGCATAGGTGATGTAGTAAAAAAATCGATCTGGCGAGGATATCAAGCTTTCATTACTTCCAGGAAAAGCGGTAATGGAATATACTTAAAAGTTACTTATTTATGCAGTAGAGCTTTGTCCTCGAGGATTTATCTAAAAAGAATGATAATTTTGATAAAAAGATATCAGGTTGTTACTTCACGGGACCCATCTCCGGCGTTACCGACCGATATAGGTGTACGTTATAAATTGACTTGACTGTTATAATCGTGACACAGTAGTGGAGCAGTGATCTTAGATTCAGGGAGCAGTAACGCTTTTTTTGTGTAAAAGACGAAAATGAAATAATTAGGAAAAGCATATCCACTTCACGCAGCCATTTTGTATTGGAAAGCCAAACGGCAAGTGGCGCATCTTACACTCTTACTATAAGCTAAAGCCTATCGCCATACCGCCACAGACGCCGACTTACAGTAAGAATGTGCTGCATATGGATGTACAGTGTTGGTTATGCTGGACTGAATGCGCGATTACAATCAACTTTTCATTTGGGAGAGTGACAGTATTTCGAGTGGAATGCTATACGAGCGGCTGGTCGTGCCATAAGTGCTCTTGAATACGCCTGCTACGTTCGGTTGTCTAGTGACGCAATTGTTTAAGTCACAGAGCGCATGAATTTCAGGACTTTTTAATTATAGATGTGCAGAACAGGAAAATACGGCTGCATTTACCGCATTGTCCGATTGCGAAAAGTGCTCGAGCACATCCGTGCAAAGGAGCTTTGCGCAATACAGACAAGTGCACCTTCGGAACAACTTTCATAAGATTCTGCACTAAAAGCATGACTTTTGAGCACATCTTGCTTAGATCGATGTCACTGTAGACGGGTCGGTTCTATTGAACCAGAACAAAAATCTATTAAAGTGGCAAAATCTGGTCAATTACTTACGCAAGCACGGCGCTAATTACGCAAAAGCTGCTAGGCGAATATAAAATCTTCTCAAGAAGAACACAGCGTTCGGAAACGCCAAAATCAAAAGACGTTGACAAAATAAGAGTAGGCTGTTAGAGATACCGATCCTGGCTTTGCCTGATTCAGAGCGGCCGTTCAATGTCGACTGTGACGCGTCAATGTCATCTGTGACGCGTCTGATTTTGCCATCGGCAGTGCTTTGCTAATGGAGACGCGGGGAGATCGATGGCCACTTTTAAATATTGGCAGCTCAAGTCTGCCGAGAAAGGCTACCCTGACCTAGATAAGAGCTACTTGCAATCTGGTATACTTTTGTAAAGTGCGTGATTTACCTGCAAGGCTACAGAAGTTTCGTTATCAATACAGGCCATGCTCACTTTTCATTGTGACAAAGTTGTACCACCTCTCGAAGAAAATGGCAAAATAGTTTTTCTTTGTTGCGAAGTTTAATTTGAAAGCCACAAATAACCAGATACTGTGACTGAAAATATACCGCGTCGATCAGACAATGAGTTAGTTTATGTCTCGACTGCGGCCTCCTCTATATTAGATCAAATATCTGGTGCTTGTGCACGGGATGACGTTTGCGTAGCTCCCAAACGTCTTTGGTGAGTGTTGAGCTTAAGGATCCGGACGATAAATCTTCGGTTCAGTTTGGCACGAGGCTACATCAATTTGCCATGGAAGCCGGGCTATTGTACCACAGCACTAATTATACTGACATAGCTCATGTAGTTATCTCTGATGACGACATATAGAACATTGTATCCTTCAGTAGCTTTAGATACACCACTCATCTCGGTCGAGGAAGACGTATGGCCAGAAAAGCATTTTTTGCATGTCGTAAAAGTGAAATTACGCCTATGTGCTCGTGCGCAAAGTGTGCGAATGTGAAAAACACTAGTCAGTGCCATTGCGCTCGCGGTAGTCTATTGAGATAGATTTTGTGCTCGGCCCGCCAAATAACACGGCAGATAACGCTCTTTCATAGAAAATGGCGTTATAAGTGGCTGTACTAAATACGGTTGACAGCGTCAAAACAGCAGCGCTGCTCCTCGATCGCGTCTCTAGACAACATGGCCTTTCAAAGTCAATTGCATTGGGCCAAAATCCTACTTAACGAGATCATTTTCAACGTGATCCTAGCGATGCTGTCGCCAAAGTGCCTTTCGGAGAATGGGCACACTGTATTAGTGTGCGACGCAGCGCCCTTCACATCGTCTTCTCATATGAGCGCGGCGTACGTAATTTACCGTCTAAGGGTCTTTTTGACGGCTCAGCCAGCTCGGTAGTATGAGCCGCAGGCTTATCAAAAAAAAGCACCTACTCTCTATACGCTAATAAGCCGAGGTTAGCGGCTCGTAGTCGACAATGCCGCGCGCGTAATGTTCACTTTTCACAGATATTGACCAGTCCGAGTTTACTCTACTAGCGACCGAATCAATTTGACGGCACAGCATGCTTACGCCGAGATGCCGCTTGAAATTTGAATTTTTTCCAGACCTGACGATGCGTCATGTGCGGACGATAAGGCTTTTGGATGACCTAGCGTCTGTGTTAGTAAGTGCGTTTTAAGGTTCATTCAATTTGCTGTGCGGGTCGATGAAAGGGGCACGCGTTGCAACGGCTATGTCCAAGCAGCATATAGCAATGTCTCATAGACAGGGGTTTTCCGAAAAAGCTTGATTTGTATCGACTTAACATCTCCAATTCCTAAAACGGGGTCACATGAACCCTGCGTGGCATTGTATCACCATTTTGAGCGACATAAGTCATGCGATGTTCCAAACATCAATAAGTAGGCAGTACTTAGTTCTTGAAATCTAACATAAGTTCAGTACATTGTCTGATGACCAATAAGTAATGGGAACCGCTAACCAGCCCTCCCTCAACCTTTCTTTGTGTCCACCACAGCACTTTAAATAGACGATAGGTAAAGCTTGTAACTCGTGATCGTGTTCGACGCAAAGCAGGTACTATCGTGCGAACATCGTCTTTATTGTCGGATGCACATGCTAATATTGCTCGCTGTACAGGAAAGGTCTTCGCCGTGAGCTCGATACGTTTGCAGCAACGGCAAAGATGGAAGCTACAACAAACAATCCATCTAGTGACGACATGGTGCGTCTGCTAGTTACCAATGCTTAGGCTTGACGATTAATGTCTGAGTTTGGCTACCGTGCGATTATACAGTTTCTTCCGCATGAGACGATAAGAAGCCTTTTGAGACTGCATCGCGTAAGTCTGCGCAGAAGAAAAAGGAGCGTGTAACAGCTGCAATGCAGCATTGTCGGGATTTTTTTCAAGAGAAAGAGCAAAGTTTTAGCGCAACAAAAACCACGATCTTTGCCGGGATCAGTGAAGAAAGCAAATACGGGTCAATTACCGCCAGTGTGGGCAACGCCCTTATCGTTTCCTCCAAAATGCGTATGTGAGCTGCATTTATATTAATCAATGCTCATTGAGATCTATTGCGTCAGGTCTGTCCTCACGTGATGCGTCGGATAAATTACGCTACATGCAATTTGAGCAATTACTGGCAAAGAAAGTTGTTGATTTGGACCAGCTTCGCAAACTTAGCTAAAATGGTTTTCTTACAAAATATCGACCTACAGTCTGACGGCTGCTATCGGTATGTGAGTTACTTGCTGAAAAATGAGTACATTTTCGCGATTTACTGATCTAAGTAATGACTTTTTGCGGTATAGACATATATACCGTCAAGAAAGAATCAGCGGGAGGCTATGTTGTAGCGAAAGCGTTAAAAGTACGTAAACTACTTCAACGATAATATTACATTGAACATTCGCAATGCAAAAAATCTTGCAAGTTTGCACGTATGAAAGCTGTTAATTTGCGACAAAAAGTTATTCTTCTAAGAAGCAGGTATACAATATTTAGACTGGCCCGAACGAGCAAACAATCAGCTTGTAGTACTATCAGGTGATACCGGATGCGGTAAGTTGACGCATATCCCGCAGATTTTACTTGATGACATGTTGGCACGAGAACTTGGAGAGAAGACGAGGACCGTTTGTATGCAGCCACGACAGATAAGAGCTATTTTGCTTGCAGAACGGGCGGCACGTGAAGGCACTGGACAGGATTCAAAAGAAGTGGGTCAGGCTATTCGATTTAACTTTTTCTCTGATACAAAGCCATCCAAGCTGAATTTCTGTACCACGGGAACGCTGCTCAAGTGGCTTCACAATGACCCACTCGCTCGAGGAGTTTCCCATATTATTCTCGATGAAGTGCACGAGCGAGACCAATTTGAAGCTTTTATTTTCATTTTAATCAAGACGTCAATAATTTTGCAAAGACCGGATCTGAAGGTGGTTGTAATGAGTGCAACTATCCAAGTAGAAACGTTTTCTCAGTACTTTCAGCCAGTTTCTTCAGCACCAGTTCTACAGATGGTGGGTGAGTCCAATTACCTGTCACGACGCTGTTTCTTGAGAATGTACTCGTGTTGCTTAACGCGTCACGCAGTGGATGTATGGAAAGTGGAACATTTGGTCAATTGTTAAATGCAAGCTTTTAAAAGATAGTCCTTTACATCCCTTGTGTGATGGATCAAGGTTTGCCGATGAAGAGGCATTTGGTATGCACGTAGCGACCTGCTGTGGAGAAGGTACAATGAATGATGACGCATTACCAGCTCCAGAGCAAAACATTTTTTGTTTTTGTCTATAGTTGCTATGGTTGATACGTTGCAAGCCGCATTAAGTTTTATAAACGACGATGTCAAAAAGACACTATTGTTTTTGTATATAGAGCAGCAAGATGCATCAAGGCAAAATCAAGCCGTAGATCATGATCTTTTGCTACAGTTGCTCTTCTAAATTAATAAAAAGTTCCCGCTGGATGCAGATGGAAATGGAGCAATTTTCGAATTTCTATCGGGGTGAAAAGATATTATTTCCATATTTAACTAAGTACAAGGAGACCAAGCAGAGTGTCTTCAATTAACGACAGTACCCACAGCATCGAGGTTGATCTCTGCATTAGCCGCGTCGGCATTATTGTTGAAATCAACAGTTTATTGCACCGTCTTGTGTTGTGTCTCGTCGGCCCACAACTTCTGTATCGTCTTTGTGGTCGAAGTGACGCCTCAACCATCTTAAACTGTGATAAATTGCGCTGAGTCGATCCTGAGGGACGTCCACGACCTCGTACGCTTGTGGAATTAAAAACTTTTTCTTTCGGAACGGATACTAGGTGCTCCAGGATCACCCTTTTGGGATATATGGAGCCCTCGTCATATTGTTTTCGAATCCGTTCTAGGGTTTTTGCGGTGGTAAGGCTCTCGTCTCCCGAGAAGGTTGAATGAACCACCAATGCGAATTGAAATCGTCGCGGGTGAGCTCTCTTACTGGTGCTGCGCTTGCTCTTAAATTCAATTCGTGCTTGCACGGGTGACCAAAGTTTGAGACAAATATGTCTAGGTAGTCTTCCTTATTGTCCTTTGCTCTGTACTGACTGAAGGCTGATTTCAGCGCAGCCATCGAAACCTTCCCCGTTGCTTCGGCAAAGAATTGGCCAAACTGCATATCGGCGATTGCGCGCTCTCGTGCGAATTGCAGTCTGATGGCAGCAAGTTGGTTATCGTAAGCCAGCCTGCAAGCTGCATCTACAGTCAACAAATTATCCGTTGATACTGATTTCCACTTCTTTAACGCAGAGTGTGCGCTCTCCACTCGTGAAATTGTTGCTTGGGCAAAATGCAGCTTGCCGCGAAAAAAGCAGAGACATATTACTCCTTGTACGCAAGCCAGGTTTCATCAAAGTATGTCATCACTTGAAGCAGAAAGGTCTCTCGCATATCGGCAAGCCGACACTGGTATATGTCAGTCGTTGGAGATACCACTAACGCATTCCATCGGCTCGTGAGCTCCTGGAATGCCTGCATTGATTTAAATGTTCCTGCGCTGCCTGGAAAGGATGTTTTTGCTGATATGCCAGCGACAAAAGCCTTAGGAAATTTATCGTCAAGAGCATATATGAGAGCTAATTCCCTGTCGGTTGCAAAAGTCAATAAAGACACCCAGAAGTCCACGAATGTCTGCTTTAAGAGCGTTATCGCCCAAAGATAGCCCTCGGCTCTTTCGCCAACCATAAATATGTAAGCAAATGTGAAAGTTTGGCTTGTCGAGCTGACCCTTACCACTGCAAAAGAGAAAGTCTAAAATGGTTTGTTTTGTAAATGGAGTCCAACAACCAGGTTTTACCAGCGCAAAATTTGGAGCATATTTCTTTCGCTGACAGAGAAACAATGAAAATATACGTTAGTCGCCGTTCGACGTCAAACTGCGTATAGTATGGTGCACAAAGACTTGCTGATTCAAGAATATCAATAAGTGCAGCCAGCGGGGTTCTACCACGTAACAAATGCCAGCGTTTCGCGTCGCGAATGTTGTATACATCACGAGGTGATATCGTGACGTTACTATCGCGCATTAGCGCGACAACACGTATAGGAACCAGACCCGACCGGCAGTAGTTCAAAACTTGTTGCCGCTCAACGAAATCACGGTCCCGACCTTGAAGACGCACGGCAGCATGCACGGAAGGCTTATGCTTATGTTCAAGTCAGTTGGCCTCAACGACTCAGTGAACCGAGTTTCCTTGTCTTCCCATTTTGCGAATTATCATAGTAGAATGACAGTCCGTTCCGCGGCTTGGAATTTGGAATTTTAGCACGCGAGCATTTAAGACATATAACTTTGATCTCACCGTCTAATCAGAGTCCAACTCTCCTTGTTCTTTTGCACGTAAATATGAAGCGATTGAAGCTTTACTGCCAAGCAAGCCTCTTACAACGACGCGTAAGTAGTATCAAAGATGAATTGTTGACTCATGATTGAAGAGGGAAAGAATGATGAAAAGGCGAAAGTAGGCAAAGTCTTTTTGCACATAACCTTTAAATCCATTGGTGTTTGCTCCAGCCAATCGGAGATCATTAGGGGCACTGCATTAAGGGGGAGGAATGGTCAGCGAAAAAAAAGAGGGGGGGGGGCTGGTTAGCGGCTCTCTAAATACTTCAGATTATGCTATAATAATTGTCGAATAGATTAATTAGTAAGTGATTGCAGATTTGATTGAGGAATGAACTCCATTCGATGTTTTGCGCTTCCTGATCACACATCCGTTAATCGAGCGTTACAGGCCATATATGGTAAAAGCTATATGTATGCTGTGTCTTATGATAGAGGCGATTAGACATGAATGTATCGTGGACGTGCGCATCATCCCGCAATCCTACCTTCACCTACACCAGCTCATCCAAAGTATAGCTCGTGATTTTAACAAAATCCCAAGGATTTGTGCTTGTAACCGCAACGATCATTATGTTCTAGCTGTTTGCCGTTGAGCTTGTGCATCGAAAAGAACTTATAAGCGTATTTACTTAAGGGGTTTGGATAAGCCGCGCTGTGTCTAGAGGATATCGTATCGCACCTCTATATGCAAGTTTCTGATAGAGCTTTTTCGAAGCAACGTGTACTTTGCAAATTGAATTGATAAAGCTTTATAGCTAAACACAATTGCAGCAAGCTTCGTACAAAGTGCTGATCTCGGATCAGAATCGTGACAATAGTTTGCTGCATAAAGAAAAACTTCGCGGCCACTTAAACACATAAGTATTTTGTTTAAAGTAACTTGAAAGAAGGACAGCGTCTGCGTAGCAAAAAGTGTTATCAGCAATCCAGAAACAATATAAAATACAAGCGTCTTCATTGCTGAACTACAAACATAGCAGCCATATATTTGAGAGCTTGCGAAATGCCGGGCGAACAACTTTAATTTATTACCGAGGAGCGGCATGCAAGCACACTGATGGCAAAGGCAGCATCTGGGCGCATGCGGTAAATACACACAACAGAGGCCGACTGCCTTTTGTTATAAGTACTTATTGCTGCGGCTTTAAGCTACAGGTTTCGCAATATTACAGAAGTTTAAGTGGCTCTCGAGATCAAGCAGTTTTGCAATCAAGCAACACGATCCCGTCGAGATCTGGCAGACCCAGAATTTTAGGCTGAACAAGAGTATTGACTCTAAATCTGGCCTTTATTGACCTCATCACAGCTTTTGTCGCTGGAATGAGGGGTCTCCCGGAAGATGACCACACACACTGTCGACAAAGAGAAAGGGTGAGAACTCGAAATTTCTTATGGTCTTGTTGAGGGTCAATTATGTGATCCCTACACCGAATCGGCAAAGCACAGGACGGGAGGTTTGCGCCGTGCGAAAGTCTTTAGATGAAATTTCACCTAAGAAAATAATCTGATCGCCTCATTCATGTTTGGCTGTAGCAGGACCCTTTTACTTTTGCAACACTTACTCTATTCCACTAGCGGGTAAAGTTGATTCCATCGACCAACCAAACCGCCGTAAATGTCTGGGTACGTAGCAAACCGTGTCTGTGTGGCTATTGGCTTTGAGAAAGCGCAAGTCCACTCCGTTAGATACATAGAGTCGCTCGTCGCTATCTGTCTGACTCCAAGAGTTACTTAAGAGTTAATTTTACCAAGACCTAATTGTAACCTAAACTTACTTCAGGGTTATATAAATCTTCAATCGTAAGTCCCCTATTCCAAATACACACCTTGACCTACATTTCTCAAACTTGACAATTTTTTTGGAGTAAGAATCATCCCGTCTAATGACTGAGAGAGCGCCATGGTCCGGCTTCCACAAGCTTCGCGAGGCGCTGATCGCCAGGAAATTCAAGAGCCACGATGATGTACCGGTAAAATGGATCTAGTATTGCACGCTTGACAATAATTGTGCCCACGATAATCATTGTACCCACAATAATCATTGCTCTGTAGGTAGCAGTGGACGTTGTTGCGGGCCTCTTTATCGGCTCCTACGGCGCGGCGTCCAACCTCCACGCGCTGCAGGCATCCCAGATTACCCATATTCTCTGTGTCTCTTCCAAATTGCCATTAAAGTACGCACTAACTTTCAACGCACAATAGTATTGGGACTCACGTCGCGTGCGTCCAGTTTTCCCTATGCCTTCACCTACTGTCAGCTCCCGGTCGCGGACCAGCCCTCGGTCTCGATTGCAGCGTACTTTGACCAAGCGCTCGACTTTATCACGAGGTACTCGTGAGCAAATCCACGACAAAGTGGCCAGGAGTGACGTTCTCTAGTGCGTTAGCTACAGGTGGAAACGTGCTCGTCCATTGTTTCATGGGACGGTCTCGGTCGGCCACCATCGTGCTCGCGTTCCTCATGGCCCGGCGCGGCTTTTCCCTCACGGAAGCACTGCACGCACTGCGACGCGTTCGGCCTCATGCGCAGCCGAATCGCGGCTTTTACCTTGAGTTAGTGGCCTTGGAAGCGACCCAGACACAGCTGCGGGACCACTAGTCCATCGTACAATCACATTTAAGGGGCAAACGTGCAGGTACCACGCCGGCCATCAACTTAAAGGGGCAATCCCAAAGAAACGGCTTTTCGTAACTTAACGGAAGAGATAATTACTGTACCAATCCATTCATCAAGGCGTCCGGATGGCGTCAAACGACGCTTTCAAGCACGAAGAGCTGCCTCTGTGTGTCCACGAGCTTTCGGACCCACAGCAGCATGACAAGGCCGTGTCCATTGCGCCCGTGACTTCAGTGGCGGTGCCCCAGATTTTGTTTCTTGACGGATTACGTGGCTTGGCCGCCATCCTCGTCGTGTGCCAGCACTCGGGGGAATACCTCCACGACCTCGACCTCGGCGCTTGCGCTGTTGACACGTTCTTTGTCTTGTCCTCGTTCCTCTTGACGTTGCTCTTTCTCAACAAGAGCATGCGGATGCGCGAGCAGCACGCCACTAAGCGCAAATGGGTCTTTTATCTGCTGGATTATTGCTCTAAACGCTTTTGGCGGGTGTACCCATTATTTGCCACCGTGGCCACGTTGCTGTGGCTGTTGCCAACCGAGTACCAGCAACGCTATTACCTCGTCCAGCAGCCTGAAGCCTTTCACTTGGCCAAAGTCTTGACGTTTAGCTTTCCTCACCGCTATTTCGTCTTTTGGACGTTGCCACTCGAGATTGCCTACTACGTGTGGTTGCCCATTTTAAGTCTCGGGTACCTGAAACTAGGTCGGTTGGGGTGGGTACCGTTTGTGCCGCTGTACCCGTGGATCATTTACACGGGGTGGTACGCGCGTCGGTCGAGCCACTCGCCTTTTTTGCCTCACTTTCCCACCTTTCTTGCTGGGTCCATGGCGGCTGCGCTCTATGTGAAAGTGGACAGGTGGATGAAAGCCACTGGGTTTCAGTTCAGCAAGTGGCACCAAGGAACTCTTCGCGCTGTGGAGTATGTCACTGTCGCGGGGATCCTCAGCGTCTCGTTTCGCCGCAATTCCAAGTCTAATCAACCCATTGCCCCGACTATGTTTTTCCATTGGGTACATTCGGACACCACCACGGACCTCAGAGGGTTCCCTTTCATCAGTGTACCACTCACAGTGGTACTCGTGATTGAACTGCTGCTCCCGTCGTGTCTCTCGAGGGCATTTGAGTGGAACGTGTTGCGCTACTGGGGCAAGATTAGCTTCTCGGTCTACCTCTTGCATAGTTTTGTCGTCTTTAGCAACATTTACGGCAAGGACCCAGCCTTGTACTACGATCGATTGTTCCTACGCTTTGGGCTCCTTCTCGTGCTCTGTACGACTTCCTATCACCTTGTCGAGTACCCATCCCAAGTATTGGCACAACGGATGACCCGAATGCTGATGGCACAAGAAGCCAAAGGTACCACCCCAACATCGCATCGACGGGGCTATCGTACCAAATCAAGTTGGTGGTGCACGCCACGTACCACTCAAAGTGCCTAAATCTTGCCATGCTAGCCCAAGCAAAATGGTACATTTAAAAAACAAAGTCTCCAATTTTTTGATTCGGTCCATTCCTACAGCGGTACGGCGTCGATTGGTGTCTCCACCATTGTTGCCGTTAGTTCCTCAGGCAATAGCTTATTGGCAATAAACTCGGCAATCGACGTTTCATCCCAGTGAGCCACACTATTGCAATGGCCAATAACAATAAGCACGCAATTCAATAAAAACCGACCCATAAAGTGCAACGTCTTACCTGATCTCCTCCACCTTGTCGCCTTCAGTATCAAAGAACTGAAGCATGGGTAAGCGTGGAGTCGTCTCCACCACCTCGAGACGTGTAATGTGAGAGGCCTGGTGCTCTAAGAAGTTGGCCACGTTGGGGTATCGCTTTAATCGGAGTCGATTGACCACGAGGGCGACTTTGGGGTACCGACGGCCTTCGGCCTCAAGGACCTTGGAAAAGTCGGCACAGCAGTCGCGACACTCATTGATGATGAGATCGATGGCCGTACTTGCGCTCTTTGTCTTCTTGGCCATTGTGGCAGCTAGAAAGGTCGCGAACTCGTCGCAGAGACGACAATCGAGGGCGTCCGAGTCAAATCCGAGCGTCGCGCAAGTGCGTTGACGCTCAGCACGTGCGTCAGGAGTGGACGAGAGCTCAGCGGACGATTGAAGGGCGTGAGTCGACGCCACGAGAAGCCACAGCAGCGACGCGAGTTGCATCGTTAAGGACGGATCACGCGAAGACTCCCTTCTTCGGACAATTTTACGTGTTATTAATATTAAAACTCGTAATTCGGAGGTATGCTAAATATTATCAGCTACTGTACTCGTCAAGTCGGGAGGGTGATATTAATTTTAATTGCCGCCTTTTGTTTTCATCCAATGAAAAGCTTTCAGGTCCTCTAAGGAGTTCAAATTTATGTACGCTGTACGACCGGAGAGTGTCCGGAGGTGAGTTTATAGGCTCTCTGTCTTGACCACGACAGGAGGCAGTTGGGACGGCGGCTGCAGTTGCTGCACGACGTGCAATTGTTGCGCTTGGAATTGTTCTTGCTGCTGGCGCTGCGCCGTCAGCAAGTTGTGGTGCATGCGGCAGTAGCCTTGTTTGACTTGGCCATTCTTGGTACACTGGCCGTAGCGACAGCGCCGAGCCCCGCCGTGCATCTTGCACACGCCACGCCATTGGGCAGACTTTTTGCATCCTTCAATGCGACAGCGACGGCCGCCCCCGTGGAGGACACAGTGCCCACCGCCCTGATCGCTCGTCGTACAGCCGGGCGTCGTACACCGCCGTCCGCCGCCGTGCGCCTTGCACAAGCCCCGCGATCGAATGCCCTTGGTACACCCTTCGACCTTGCAAATCCGCGTCGCGGTCGCACGCTTCTTTCGTGCAAGCAGCGACGACGGGCCCGTGCCGTCCACGTCCGTCGCGGCCAGCGGGTCATAGGCCGTGGAGAGCCCGGACGATAACGGCAACGTGCCGGCAAGCGTCTGGTTGGGCGGCGGTCCGGACGCGTAGATGGACGCGCCCGGCGCCGTCTCTCGCATCGTCAACAGCATGTCTGCCGAGGCCGTCGTCATGCCCATACTCGAGCTGTAGAACGCCGGCGGCGCGGCGTTTAATTCCGTCGAGTGCATGGGCGAGCCAAAGAGGAGCTGGAGGCCAGGCATTGGCGGTCCGCGTGGCTGCGTCGTGTGGGCGGCGCCGACGGGCGTCTGCCCCGTTGGCATCTCTTGTAGCACTTCGCGCAGCATCTGGGCATCAATCGCTAAATCTTCCTCGTTCGGACGCGGCATGGCTTCACTGTGGTGCAAGAGCGGATGCAGTGCCGGTTGCGGCGGTGGCGCGTGGTGCTGGTGCAGATAGTCCCCAAGCGAGATGGGCGCTCCGGTAGAATAGGTCGACGCACTCCAGGACGGAGCCGCCGGCGTCGCGTGCTGGTCCCGCAACGAGCCCACGTGCTGCGAGTAGTACCCCGTGGGCGTTGAGAAACTGCTCGCGGGTCGCGACGGCAACACGTTGGTATTTGCGTAATAATTGTGGGTACTATGGTCGAACGTAAAGCTCGGCAGCGGCTGTGACGTCGTCGTCGTGGTTTCTGACGAAGTGGTCGTCGAGGGTCGCGAAGGGGATGGCAGGACTGCCCACTGGGGCCCTTCGGCCCGCATGGCCTGCTCGGACGATGGCGGGGCTTTGAGTTGCGTGAGGAAGCTTGCGAAGTGGTTTTCCGCAGGGCCGGTATGCGCCGTGGCGAGCATGGGGATCAATTGCGTCGATAAGCAAAGGTGCTTTGCCCGAGCAAATTCGGAAATGCCATGTCAAAGGAGCTCCGTGGCCAAAGTATAAAAGACGGCTTTGGCTTGGTGAAGGGGGAAGGAAGGAATGGCATGACGCGCCTTCGACTTAAGCCCCGAAACATACGGTGGTGGAACTTTGTGTGTGTGTGTGAGTGTGTGTAGCACACCCTTCAAAGCCGGGCCACGGCATGTATCGCAACGAAGCACACACGGCGGGAGAAAAGTTCGTTCGGGAAGCCCTCTCGTGCGTCGTCCCGTTTGAGACAGCACTAAAACGTGGCTCGGTCCTTGGCTGGTAGCGCTGCGACGTAACGCCAACGAGGTCGTAAGATCATCAGGACGGCGCCTCTACATTCGTC
Organism: Plasmopara muralis; assembly: GCA_003676415.1. NCBI lineage: Eukaryota > Oomycota > Peronosporomycetes > Peronosporales > Peronosporaceae > Plasmopara > Plasmopara muralis. Next base: position 169,809 of record RCHQ01000059.1, on the reverse strand, counting down.
TTGTTCTCTCTAGAGCTGTACTGTACGCTCACGAGATGCTCGTTCATAAGCCGTCTGGTTTTCCTGCGGGATTGGGACAACAAGCCATGCGGGCCGACGATGCCATGGGGGAGGGTAGAATCCGAACACGTCAGCCGGCTACAACGCGCTACGCCTGACGTGATTCGTAGCGCATGATCCTTAGCCACGAAGAAAGGTCCTTTCATGTTGAAAGGCTGCACAACTGCAACAATAATGGTGTGACCCGCCTGCCCACTCGGTCAAATGACCCCAAAGTAGTGCCACAGTATCAAAAAGAATGACGGCTAGATCCTGAATCTCGTGCTATTATTTACGTACAGTACATTTCGATGACCCTATTAAATAGGCATCTTCGTCTAAATTGATCTCGTGCTGTAGTAAATGGGTCGTCGAATTGGGAAAAATAGGTAGTCCGCCCGGCAAACAGGCGGCAACTGCATGATGTCAAAAGCTGCGAGTACTATTCTCCGAAGCTTTTCATGCTCGGATTTGCCGATGAAATGCTTCCTTTGCCTTTTGCGCTTTTTTACACGGACGAAATTTTCAGCCCTTTGCCTAAGATTCGCGACGGGTACGAGCTACAAGTACAAGGTAAAACATGGTCGTACGAACAATGTACACAATTGTCCGATGACGGGAACAGGAATCGCAGGTTTGTTGGGGGGCTCCTGCCTCAACGTGAGCTAATGCAAATAATTTGTGGCTTCGAGCGCTCGGGTGACGGAACCGCATATAAAAAGGTGAGAATCCTTTTTGTCGTAATATTCAATAAGTGCCCGATTACTTCCCCCCGGACTGAACGAAATGCAACTCGCGCCTATCCATTCAGTGAGATATTGTACAAGCCGAACGATTTTTGGTACAAAATTGTTTCCTGAGCCCCTCAAATCCTTCCCCGCATCCTACATCGTGCCGCTTCATTGCGAAGAGGAGAGCACGCTAATGGCAGCTTAAGGCTACAAATGGTGACTAATTTGGAACATTACTGTTGAGAGAGGTACTGTAATCATTCAAATGCTTGTAAGTATACACGTGAGCATTTTACATACGTTTATTAGAGCCACAGCAATGTAGAGGGAGAGGAAGCCTCTTGTAATTTAACTGTCAAAATTGCCAATTTGTGAGAGCAATGCCGTTTATGTCTACTTGAGGTGCTCAAAACCTTGACGCTCAGTTGATGCAGTCTCGTTGCAGTCAAATTGCTATCATGCAGCGCAAAGCCGACGAGAGTAGAAGCAGAAATCGTTGAACTATCATGTCGTGATGTGGCGACACCAGCCGAGCAAGTCTTCTGCGCGACTCCACTCTTTACGCTTCTTTTACCATGTTTCGCCGCAAAAATGTGTCCTGCTTTGCGGATACTGTAACACAAGAAGGATACTAGAGTGCTGCCATTATTTCGCGTACGTCCAGAAAATGATTTCGAGGCACCAATATCGTACAGCTAAAAATGCTGCCGATTTCTTTTTATCTTACGCTAATAAAATTTGAATCATGTGATAAATTCTGGGCCTTTTGTCATAATGACTGGGTGACACGTCTAACGACTATACGTCGGAATATGACTAAGGAAGCGTAAAGAATATAGTGACGTCGAGCAGAAGACTTGCTCGGCTGGTGTCGCCACATCAACCTTAGACGGGGCTGAGCAGGACATCATGATTCAATGAATAACTCATCGGCTTATTGCCAAAGCAATTTGATTGCATCGAGACTGCATTAACTGAGCGTCAACTTTTTTAAACGCCTCATTTAGATTGTGACCTGTACTCAGCTTATAGGCGCCAAAATGTGAACATAGATCGAACTATGGAGAACAATGTAAAGTGATAATGACGAGCATGCTTAAATTATAAAACTTGAGATAGCTATATTATTATGGCAATATGGGGGGATTTTCTTTTAAACGAGCAACTGTCACAATACATCACATCTAACTTGCTCCTGCTTTACCATTACTGCAAAGCGGCGCCTAAATGCTGTCATTGGTTTGCGTAAGTGAAGAAATAGACCTTTTACGGCTCGATAAGATTTTAATACCACACAGCTAAAATGCTGCCAATTCTACAATAGCGCGATACTTATGCTACAAATATTTACCCGAGGCGTGGGTAAAAATTTAACGAGGTGTGTTGTAGGGTAAAGAGTACAAGTAGAAGCACGCGATCGTGTAAAATTTACAGTTTACATACTCTTTGCATCATTGAGCATCCTTTATTTAAAGTTTTTGAATTCGAGCGTCTACTGAAACTTTTAGGTTTCGGTGTTATTGCTCAAGCGTTCGATAGCTGAGACCTCTAGAGTTTCGGTGATATTGTTTAAGCATAGGATAGCCTCAAGCCATCCTTCTTAAAATGTCACTAGAGACGCTTAGGGTTAAATATGGAGATAAAAAGTGCCCGAGTACAATTAGACACTTTTGTTTTTTATTTGCACTCGATTGTGGGTGAGAGTAAAGTTGTACACAAACGTAGCCTTTCCAAAGCAGCTTAGTCACTTCATTCAAGTACGACAAAGCTAAAGCTGAGTCCTTGCACAGAGCTATTGGGCTGGTTGGTAATCACGATAGTACGTTATCGTCGTCACTTGGATAGTCCAGTACCAGTAGGAAAAGAGTACTTTTTAACGACGCCGAGTAGCGTAAATGACTTCAAACTCGTCGAGCTTTAAATGCTGTCCCAAAAAGCGTGCTTTGACATTTCTGGGCTAGACATTGTGCGTTTCAAAGTTAATCGAATTTTTACTATATCTATTTCGCGGTGGCAGCGCTTTGTTTTTTGTTAATAACCGCTTGAAGAATAGAACGTCGTCTCATACACCTCACTTGTGCATGCACTTCGGCGTCACCGAGACAGCGGCTTGACTTTCCTGCATGTCGGCAAGCACAATCTCATGTGCGCACTAACTTACCACGAGTACAAGGGCTCACCTTCTGTAGGACTTCGAACATCTAAGCGCGCAATAACAGCTTGACCTTTTCGAAAAATTATGTTATTTTCGTTTACGCAGCTGGTGGCGACAAAAATTCCAGGTAGCATGCCTCTATCTTCGCAATTTCAGCTGCTAAGATCGTGAGCCTTGCACCACATATAACAGCTGTATCATAGGATCGAGGCGTTTACCTCCAGCTGTCTTTGCATTCCTGTGCACCCTATCAAGTGCATCACCTTCAGTGCGTTGTGATTATAAACTATAATTCTTTACCGTTTAGTATCACCTTTTACCGCAGTTATTGTTTGTACTTTGTGCTAAAAGAAAGCAATTGCATTATCTCGCCATGACACGCACCTTAAACTATAACACCTTTTACTCGTCTATTTCGTATAATTGCAACATGTAGCCATGACGCCGACAAGAAAATTCTCCTTCAGTCAGATTTCATTTTCATTGTCTCTCTTCACGTAAATTCTTGTTTTACTTGCGTCTTGTAGATCCTAAGCAAATGGTGAACGTCTATTGACTCGATTCGTCGACCCTTTAAAGCGTGATCAGAAGTTAGTAGCGCTGAAGTCTTGTGGAATTTGGTCAGAGATGCTGGCGCGACTCTGATTAGAAGCTCATTTCTTCCTACGCAGCGCGACTGTGCATAATACCGACCAACGCGTGCTCATCAAGAAAGTTTTCATTTGCTTTAATTTTCCGGAAATGTGCGGATTTATGTAAATTTAGTGTGTGTCACACTAGATAATATCAAATTGAGGTCATAAACCGCGATATTGATCATAAGAATGCTTATTAGTAGTAATTACAATGCCATATAATAATTGTAATTTATATAACCCATTAGGGTTCTTATCGGTGATCTTGACCCCAAGATTCATGGTGCGAGAATTACATGGAGTCTTAGTACGAAGACTGATGCTGACTTTCGGAGTCAAGCAGACATATTTTGCGACTTGTATTGGTTTGAAATTATAACGATGGTAAGAGACCCGACCAATCTCACGCTTCCTTCGAAAAATAGCGACGGCACCCCGCTGCTGTCGTCATAATGTGTACTAAGTCTACACTCTCTATGATTAAAGTATCACAATCATTGCCTCAGGGCATGCAAGACGGACTGAATAGACTGACAGTTCTGCTTAGCCCCAAGGAAGTAGATCTGATGTGATATACGTCTGAAAGTATGTTCATCACTTATGATTGTGTTTACTGGCACATTCTCGGCAGAAGATTTTGAGGTCGTCTGTGTCGATGACGGTAGCGTTAAGTCACTCACAATAAGCAAGAGGACCTTCAAAGCGAAAGGAAGAGAAAAATTTCTGCTTAAGGTCAAAGCGGTCGAAATGGCCATGATTATCGCATTGCTCCAAAGAAGGCAACGGAACTTGGCATCGATGTATATCGAGATTGGTGAGAAAGCACGCTAATGGACACTTACATGCAATACCTCAGAGCCATTCGATCATACGCACATTGTACTGTCAAGCGTTCTTGCATATTTTGTCCAAGAAAAACGTTGTCAAGTACGCAAGCATCCGCTACTTTTATTTTATATTGCTCTTCTGTCTGCAAGCTACGCATCACCACCATTTTTATATCATTTCTCTAAAAAAAGGCAAGGCTAACGGACTTCTAGTATCCCTTATATCACCGTGTACTTCAAAAAGTCTCACTTAAATCGTCCGTGACGTTTGATCACGGATTCGTTGGCGCAAGTAGGAGAATTTTATAGCAACATGACTCTGTTTCTATTTCGATGAAAAAAAACGCTTAGATTTGTGTTGTATCACCCTCAAAATAATAAATCATCGCAGGTAGCTTGATTTTGCAACCACCATTTCATCGTGAAGTGACGGTGTGGAACACGAGAGCGGTGATGACTTAATTGAAGGTGACACACGAGTGAATCACAGAAATTTAATTCAAATCAGCACAGACGACGTACAAGCATTACGCGAGCATGGTGAGCAAGCCTTGGTCGATCAAACGCTCCAGCATTAATTTTAACTAGGGAGTGCGTAGTATTTATATCGGTCTCACCTTACGGTGCTTGCCAAGACTTAAAGCCAAAGTTGGCCAATATGATATCTTTTTTGTATCAAGTACAGCTGATGCTACATTTTAACAAGTAATTAGAATTGCGTTTTTGGGATCTCAATAAAAAAAATTCCGCCCCCTTTCGTCGTTGTATGGAATTGTTAGATAAAAAGCCAAACCGTATAATTAAGCTTTTTGTACAAATGCTACTTAACATTTATCTTCTCAGTCTTGACAGAAACGTTTTAGCCATGTCATCACGCACGAACGTATCAGCTACATAATAGAATGATGATAAATACGAGTTGAGAGGTGCACACATGGAAGAGTCGATGGGTCTTAAGAGTCGGAGACATAGACACTTTTGTTTGATTAAGAGCTTGTAAGCTCATAGGTTTTAAAAAGGGAGCGAAGCCTGAAGCTTGTCCTGATTATCAAGAAAGTTGTGAGGCAATACTCCCCTATTTTGACCAATCATACCACGCATGTGGACCACATATAGAGCACTACTATATTTACGACCGTTCATCAATTTTAGCCAGTAAGGTCGCCCATTCGCTTGCATTATAAGCCACAAGATAATGACATCACTCTTTACACGCCGCGCGCGTCCCCTTCGCCTCCTTCAGAACACTCCACTTCGTCATCTTCTTTCGCTCTCCACATCTACAACGAAATCTTCATTAATCAATACAAGTGATACAAATTTGTCACCCTTTTCCATTCAGTTGACACCAGCAGAAGATTCGCTCTTCTCCTTCCTCGAGTACATTCAGCAGCTATACGCTCCCACGACACAACTGCGTGTGGCTGGTGGATGGGTTCGTGATAAATTGCGAGGTCACAAGAGTGAAGACATTGACATTGCACTGAGTAACTTGATGGGTGCTACATTTGCTCAGTACATAACGAAATTCCAGCGAGATCGCAAGCTGCCACCCAGCTCCGTGGGGTTAATCAAGGCCAATTCCAGCAAGTCGAAACATCTTGAAGTAGCGACAGTGACAATTGAGGGATTGAGTGTCGATTTCGTGCATTTACGAGCGGAGGAATACTCTAGTGTCAGTCGCGTCCCCAACGTTACGTTTGCCACGCCGGAAGACGATGCTCGTCGACGAGACTTGACCGTCAATGCATTGTTTTATAACCTCCATACACGCCTTGTCGAGGACTTTACGGGAAAAGGAATTGAAGACTTGATCAAGGGCGTCATTCGCACCCCACGAGAGCCCGGACAAACATTTCTAGATGATCCGTTGAGGGTCTTGAGAGCAATCAGATTTGCGTGTGACTTTGGGTTCACGCTCGACTCAGCACTTGAACGCGCCGTACTAGAGGAGCGAGCGATTGTCAGTGCGATGAGCAGGAAACTAAGCCGTGAACGCATTGGCATTGAGGTGCGCAAGATGCTCGGTGGCAACGATCCCGCTCGTGCGTTTGAGTTGCTGAAACACTTTAAGTTGCTGGAGCTGGTGTTCAATGACAGTATTGACGAAGGGCACAACGGTACTGATACAACAGATAACACATTTCAGTACGCGCCGCGAAAATGGACCGAGTTGCTTCAGAAGCGCGCCTCTCACTGCCTTAAGTATCTACAACACAGTCGATTGAAGGTGTCTAAGGGCATGCTTTTGAATGTCGAGGTGACGGCTGCCATCTTGACGCCGCTTTTTTTGTCAAAAGTGCCAATCATACTTCATGGTGAGCACTTAAACACTATTTTACCCACTTTCGAAGGCATGTCCGAGCAAGAGCTTGTGGAGAGCTCACTGCAGTTTCTAGCACATCGAGACGCTGTCACGGCAGCCTTAGACTCCAATGAAATTGTTGAGATGCTGAAAGTACACGTCAAATGGCCCAAGCCCGCAGGAAAGCGCGTGGCATTGATAATTGAGGCGATTGCGACATACCCAGAGGCTCTAGAGAACCTTAAAGCCTCTGATGTTGACACCCAGCATTGCGTTTATCACTTTATGTGGATGAAGCGGTATCACTCGGTTATCGTGCCAGCATTGACTATCCTGGTATCGGCTCGTACTTTTGACAGTGACACTGTAGATGAGGAGACACTAAAGATGCAGGACCAAATGCTAAAGGCATTTCTGGACACGGCGCTTACGTATGCCGAGGAAATGACCGACGCACCAGACGACAAGGCGAGAGGACGTCGGCGCCTGGACGGCAAGGCTGTACAGACGCGACTTGGTCCAGGTGCTAGGCGAGAGATTGCACAAGCTATGAGCGTGCTCGACGTGTGGGAAAAGGCGCATCCGAACGCGAGTCTCGAAGACGAGTTGGCGTTCTTGGACCGATTGACGCCTCAAATACGCAAAGGCGCTCATGTACCTGCCCAACAGACATAGCCTTAGGAATGGTTTTGATGGCAGCAATGATTACTTCGAATAGAAATTGCATGCCTTTCGAGAGGACTGATTTTGAAAACTGATACCCTTTGTAGAAACCGCTTGACGTCCAGGGCAGGGCACAAGAAAGCAGTAGAAAAGGTCAGAGCGGCGATACGGTGTTGACACTATCAATAAAGGATGCAGCTGCCACAGCTCCTTATTTTTTAGCGTTATGGTCATCTACATTCGGGTTTTGGATGAGTGTAGTATGGGAGGGCACGTGTCGTACACTAAGTAAGTCCACAATCTAGTGTCGCTCGAGCCAGCGTAAAGTATTTGATACATACCGCTGCTCTACACTAGCACAAGCACGGTCTAATGTACAGTTTAGACCGACCCTGTGGCTCGAGCGGTTAGCCGTTCGACCCAGGACCGGGAGGTACTTCGACCGGAGATAGGTCACTAAAGTGGACGAGCCATCGCACCCGAGTGTGTGACTGCCCCGCCAACTCGCGCCCGATTGGGTATTAAAAGGGTTGGATGGGGGACGCCCCACTGACCGAAAAAGCCCTATAGTATAATGAGGGGTACGAAACCCGGTCCCAATATGGGTCGGATTGCTACCTGCATCCCGCGATAGAGACAGCTTAGTCCTAGCGCGTGAGTTCCGGTAGCTTATAATAAATCTCTAATGTACAGTTTAGACTATTCGAGACTTCAAACAAACTTTTTACTTGGTATACAAATTTGGCTCATCGTTTGTTACTTGCTTAAGAAGGAGTACGATAATCGAAACGTTTTTTAGAAATGTTGTTGGATGTGTAGGGTTTAGGATTCAGACCTTGGACCGAGTCTTCTTATATCAACACTGACACGGCAGCTACGAAGGCAGTAATAGATGAGTGGTGTAGTGGAGCGAGCTAAAAGAGCAACATGCATTAAGCTCAGGCATACGCTTTGAAGAGAAAGTGAGAGAGAAATAGTAAAAATTAGAGAGAGTTACCGCTTACAGCGTGGCTGGCTCTAAGCAAATATTCATGACATCACACCAGCCTTGCTTGTAGATGAAAGCTTAAAGTTTTATAAAGGAACTAGGCTTATCAATGCTCCTTCGTCTGTTTCCGAATCACATTTTTTTTCACGGATTAACGTCCATCTCTTAGCCCCTCCTACGCAAGCAAATGCAAGCACTTCACGCGCCTGATAATCCGCGATCGTGGCCAACATACTGGCTAACTCGAATTTATAATCCAAAAAGGAAAGGCTTTGGCTAGATTTCGTCAAAGATAGAAACCTTAAGCTTCACCGGCCTGACCCAAGGTAAATGCTGTCAGATGAGCTACTGGAGTCTGCGCTGCCTACTCCCTGTTGAAGGCTGAAAGGCCATGACACAATTCCGCTTCTTGGCAACAAGGAGAGCTGTAATGTAGCCGCCGCCAATAAGATCATAGTAGGTAGAAGGTATCGAAAAGTGTCAATTGCGAAGGTTCAGGCAGGTAATTTACTGAAGGATTAGCAACAAAGTGCAACCAGGTATGAATGAATTACAAAAAATGCGTGCAAAAAAATGCGTTTTTTTCTGTGATCGACTGTTTAATATATATTTGAACGTTAGGCGATCGAGGTGTGCAGTACATTGCATCTCAGAGACTGACAGTCTAACTGTTGCATCAGCTGGATCACCCATTGACAGCTAGCCACTTACTGCAACTTTACCAGTGGTTAGTAATTGCCTATGGTACGCAAAGCACAGATATTAGTCATCTTGTGCTGTCTGAAGTTAACATTCTTCAGATTAATTAAGTAATTCCCTTCACGTTTTTTTTGCCTCAAAAATTTGCCTGTGGTGGCCTCGATAGGTTTCAAAGTCAATTAGTCTGCTATGAACTGGATATTAATAATTGCCAAACAATGTTTTAGCCAACGCCAGTGGTAATTGAAATTCGTGTGATTTGACGTCTTAACGTCGCCGGAGCACTCGGCAGCTCTCAAGGCATTGCTAATGACTCCTTTAGTATGACACCAGGTGTACACATTGCTGTGAGGGTAAATCCGAATCGACAAGAGAGTGCGAACGCTCGCGCGCACGTAAGCCTCTATGATTTATCCATGACCAATTTACTGGCCATTGCCTCTTCCCTTATCCAGAAGAGAACGCTCGGTCATAGCTTTTTCCGAATGCGAAATTTATAAATTTCGCAGTTGTGGACTCCAAATTAAGCACTTTCACCAGATTTACTGAGCATACTGCCTGGCCTTAGATTGCTTACACTACTCGAAGAGATCGTGCATTACGATCACTTAGCATCAGGAAGAGTTACATATGCAGTCACTGCTATAATCTTTACGATTTAGTGATTCGTCTGAGCAGTACAAACGGAGCGTTCTACAGATGCGTAGACGTATTTTGATGTACCTCGGAATATTTGCGAGGGTTCAAGTAGTCTACCCACCCAAGCGTAAAACTTACGACAAAGTGCTGCCAGCTTTCAAAGATTACACAAAACCTTGCATAGTGAAGGCGTGCGAAAACACATACGATTTTTATGCGTAATCTTTAGTCATTGAGGGTTCGAAATGTGTAACAGACTGCACTACATAAACTGACTTGTTTAGTCAAAATTACCGTAATTTGGCTCAATATTAAAAATCGATAAGCAAAAAAAATAATTCTTACCAGTGGGGTGTCTGCTGCACGACTTCATTAAGACTACTTTTTGCCGAAAGACAGCTTTTGACAGCTTCATGCAATGGCCCGTTTCGCGACCGCTATTTGGTTGGGAATTGTGCTGTGGCAAAATTAAATAGAGTGTTAAGACGAAAAGGTGAACACGTCAAGTTTAATCTTGTTTTTTTGATAAAAAATAAGTTTGTAATGATTGTTCTCTATTCCCAAAATATAGCGATGCGAGTACTGGTCGCCGCAAGCGCCCAGTGTTATGATAGCCGTGGACAAAAGATAAAACGGGTGGACATCTCACCATTATAAGAGCAAATTTGGTACGATGAACCACAAGGACAAAGAGCCAATTTCCGTGTATGTCTTACATGCTAATACTCCTTGATAGTTTTAATAGTTCAAAAATTTGACCGAATGGATTTGTCTGCTTTTGAATTTGATTACGTTTTTGTCATGCTATTAAATCTGTTCAGAACATACTTGTGCACCTACTTCGCCTTATCAATGCTTCAGTTATTAGCGTACGCTTCGATGACCGCAATCGCAAAAGCGCTATATTTTTTCATGCAAACACTCCTCCAGTATTTGATATCACTGCGTCAACTCTGAGTACAGACTTGTGGCCGCTTCAGAGACTTTATTACTAAGCAATATGTATATATGTGCATATAAATAGTGACACACTACTGAAGACGTGTCGGGTCGAGTCGAATCAAAGCGAGTATAATTGAGCTCGCCAAGTCAAGCGGTTTGGGGGCTGACTTCGAGCAAGTAAGTCATCATAATAGCACGATGCAGCCGTCTATGCATATAAGCACCACTAGAATCACATCTACACCGAGATGAGTGTCTCAGCGAGCCTATCGCAGCGTGCCAACTCTTGTGATCGTAAATCAAGTTGGGGTTGCCGACATATGGCGCTATACAATCAAAAAATGTCTAAGCATCTTGCAAGGCTGGCTGTGGAATGTGAAGACAGGGCCATTTCTTGTGCTCGACATGGACAAGTATGACTTTATCGTGCGCACATAGTGACAAAAGAAACGAGCCCTGGCTCGCTTGGCGGGATAAGGCCATAAGCTCTAGCCTCTCGATCCTATCTTGAAAGGAAAAGAAAGTCATGCTCTCACCCTTGTAATGTGCACTGCTCCTGAGGAGCGAGCCAAGGCAAGTATACTATCAAAAGAACTAAAATCTTTTTTAATGTAGATAACGACATCATTATTGTCTTTCGGTAAGTCAGCATAGTTTATTAGCAGCAGAAGTTTTCAAAGACGGCAATCATTGCATCTTAAGTGCAGGCGACATACTTTCGCTAAACTGCGAATAACAAAGTTCCACAAGCGAGCAAATTTTTAGTGGGTACCACAGTTCATTTTCTTACAGAAAACCACCAAAAGTGGGTACTACCGCTCTTAAAAACGAGAGCTATAGAGATAACTGATAGCTTAATTAATTGTTGTGTCGAAATAGGTGTACTCCAATTAAAGATACTTTGAGATGTGTCAAAGTTACTGGGCTTATACGAAACAGTTCGCGACTAAACAAATAATTAAGTTTAAAGCCGGAGGTTTCTCGAGGTGGCGCTTTCAAACCTCTTCTTAAGTACTGATACATCGTAAATTTTGTAATAACGTGTTTCGGAACCTACGCGGCGTCTCGCAAAATGATTATAGAATCTCATGAATCCGGTGTATTCTTTGTTAGGAGTCATGTTTAAAAACTGAGAATCAATACACACGCTCACACGCTGAACAGAAGAGTGAGGTACGCGATTGACCTCAAGAAGAAAACAAATTTAACAGGCAATGACCACTGCCACTTGATTTACTGATGTCTTCTTCGGCAAAACATCAAAGTTCGACACGGTGCGGGAGTCAGAATATCCGCACTCATGATTCTGCTTTAAGCTCACGATTCCAAGGATATGGGTTATCCTTAAAATAAGTAACACAGTGCAACGCTACCTGTGAAGACATTTAGTGCAAGGATAGACGTATTGACATTCATCACGTTCGAAGGATTGGTGTAGTACACTGATTTTGGTAGATGATCGCTTGCAAATTCAAATGAAGGTGACTGTTTTTTGTCTCGCGACAGTCAATCTGTCTAGTAGCGTGCCATGGAAGAGGTTAGAGATACCACATGTGCTGGCATGGCTTTGCCAGACGAGACAAAGCCGTTGCGCATTGTCAACGACGCATTCAATTAATACGTAGGCTTTGCGCTGTTGCAGCTTGATGAGAACGGTCATGAGTGTGAAGTAATCTTGCTCCGGTTGAGACAGCTAAAAGCTGCCAAATGTCTCATGACATATAGTAATGGATTTTTCATAAGTAAGCAAGAGTGTATATACTCGCTCACATCTTTGCTAGTAGTGTTCGCTCTCTTATTGCATCTTTTAGACATTTAGCTCGTTGTAGGCTATTTGAAGTACGGGCGTCTTGTTTGCTCCAACGATTGGAAAGATAATTATCGTACTTCACCATTTTAAGTAATATCCCAAAAATACACAACGGATTTTTTTACCCTACTTCATGTAGAAAAGAAAATTTGTGCTAATTCCAAACCTTTCATTTGTATATTGATTTTATTTCTAAGAAAAAATATGATAAAGTATTTTGCTCCAGTTGAGGCAGCTTAAAACCCTTAAATGGAGCTACACCTGATATGGCATGGGTTTTGGTCACCAAGTACGCATTGTAAGTTCTGACTAATATGTTTGGACTTTTGGCACTTCATAATTTTGATTCAGACGGCGCGCCTTCGTAAGCGCCGTCGCACGAAGGCACTTCGATACATACCACATACTGCTTGCAGACCTTTTTTTACGCACGCCCGGCTAGAGCGGTCTTTGCAATTCTTAGACGCAGATATATAAGGCAAAGTCGAGTGTTTCACTACTCGACAGCAGCCTTTGCATGGCTATGACTGTACAACAGTTCTGCTGGGATGGACCAGGCAAATTTAGCCTGGGTCGTTACTTCAGACGAAAGCGATCTGAAGTACGATGCTTTTTAGAAACACATATCTTTAAGTGGTGGTTTTTTCATTTCCACAGTGTATTAGTGGTCCCACAAGGTTCTCAACTGTGTAAGATACAAAAGGCTTATTAGAGAGTCAAGTTCGCGATTCACACTTCAGTTTTCGTACAACGCTTATTCGTACCGGACTGATAGAAGGCCGTAACCTCAAAATATAAATTTGGCTTGCAGGAGGGTCACGTTTATCCGGGCATAGTGATGATAGTGATTAGACTGAGCAAAATAGTGCATTTGGCACCGGTATAACAAAACAGCAAGGCCATAAACGAATATAGAAATCTAATCTTCATGGGTTTCTGAAAATGATGAGTTTGTAAGAGGTCCGCGCTTTTCATTTGCGGTCTGACAATGCTGTTCTTTTCAATGATTTCTGCTTGCTAATATAAAGAAGTCTCACATCTGATCGATTGTCACTCGGATAGTGTAAACATGTGCGCCTAAAGACACATTGTGCAGCATGTGCACCGTGGTGTGACATTCGCGGGACACAAAGTTATCAATGTTCAAGTACGTGCTCGCGGCTAGCACATATATGTGCTTCACATTTGTTTATTGACCAACTCAAATATTCTAGTGTTCCGCTAGCGTTAAAAAAACGAGTCATTTTGAAATAAGTAAGAACCTTGAAACTTTTTGGCTCCCAAGTCTTTACTTTAAGGCCAACTTCCTTACGAAAACAGCAATACTATTGCGCGAAAATTTATTATCCAACACGACAACGGATGTGCACAAAAATGAACAAAACAAGATGTTCTTACTTAAATGAAAAAATAAATAAAAATATCACTAGTAAGAAAATCAAGTATTGGTCGGTTAACAACCTTCCACTTGAGAGAGTGAGTTTGATAAGAAATCCACCATCGTATAATGGGACCTGTTGCGGTTCAGAGAGACATGAGGCGCGTCGCCATCGACGATTCTAGGACGATGTCGTCACTATTGACATTTACATGGGTTTCAAGAAAGGTAGTTTGATTATCAAGACTCTGAGTCGTACATCTCTAGATAGTTTTTTAGAGTGTTACTCCCGCGCTCGATCTTGTTGGTAGGTAGCCATATGGCGGCTGTCAGTGTACAGGCACCGCTTTATTGGTCGTAAGGTCGTGAGCTTTATGACTTGTGCTCGCTACAAAAAAATACAACTCTACGAGAAAGTTTAAGCACCATACTGCAAGGCGGACGGTCCAGTATGAACCACATAGGTCACACTGCCAGAATAAATATATCTTTCCTTAATTCCCAAGTCGCTTGAAAACCGCGGTTGGTTTGCCACGGCTGACTTCGAGTGCAATTTCAAGCGCGTATATAGGAAGGTTTGTATCTCACGAAAACATTGTTCGGCAAAGGAGGGAGTAGCCTCCTAGCGCTCCTGCCCAGGCTAAAGGCACGTTTGTTTAAAGTCCTTTTAAGAGCGTCATATACATAAAGTGACACGGCTATTGCGCTTTTCAGAATGGTGTTAGATTTTGGACCAGCTACGGCAAGATACATCGTGATCTGATTCCACCAACACTAAGCAATTCAAGTCGACATTTGCTTATACACAGTTGTCTTTGCTCTAAATTATGCAATAAATAGTAGAAGCGTTTCAAGTTGTTTTTAGATCTGTTGAGCCGTTGACTCTCCGCGCCCATTTGGATTAGCAGTTTAAATTCACATGTATCATGCCCTGGACAAAACTCACGCGTGTGCATAGCGTAGGCATACTCTATGCAGACGAGTAGCACATGTTCTCACGCATACTGTGACTTAGTACTCGTTTATTGGTGTTCGAAAAAGAGTAAAATATTGTAGCTTTGTGTAAATCGTACTTGTACAAGAGACCATCCAAAATATAGCGATGATTTAACTGCTTTAATCTCAGCGCTCAAACCCAACCAAAAATCGCTGTCTCGTACGTGAAGACATTGTTGCGTCTTGGACTTATTGCAAATACAGAGAAAGGGCTTAAACGCAATAAACAGGTGCTCATTCTGACACAAAATTTGGTCGATTTAAATAAAATGGCTCTCTGACTAACATTACCGGTTTTAAACATTCTGATAACCAGCAACTATCATATTGGTCCGCGGCCTTTTACATCGGCTATGCACATCCATAATAAGGTGGCTATGTCCATTTGATATCAAATTTAGTCGCTTCTCAAGAACCAGAGGTAAGATAGAGTGAATTTCTACCGGTACGCTACGCGAATTGGATCTGTAGCCGGTATTGATACTCAAACTTTACCTCGCATATCGCGGCATAAGTACAGTACATTTTCACTTTGCGACTTCACTAAGAAGAGGATCAAGTACCCTTCTATAGTCATGTAGACCGACTGTATCTGCCATACCGGTACTCCTGACCTGATGTATTTTTACTGTTATTGGACCTCCTCACATATCAGCATTCGCACTTCCATGCGCTCTTCCTTCACGACTGCGCTTCTCCTGGCGACCAGCAGCCAGACAGCTGCTGGATTCAACCCCATCGATCCTCAACAAATGCCCTACCACGTTGTAAAGACACTGGATAAAGTCACCACCAAGTCGTCCCCTAGAAAATTCCTTCAAGACAACCGTGAGCAACGCGTCGACGTGGCACTTACCGCGGCTGATGAAACGCGTACGATAGGAAGTGCCATGACGAGTGCTATGCATGGCACCACCGATCCAAGCGGGGTTGCAGATGTCACGAGGTGTGCTGTACGTGGAGTCTTGGATCTAATTTTTTTCCTGAAGAAGTTGTACGTCCTCGATTTGATCTGAATTTTCCACCGACCGAGACTTCAGCTCATTTGTCAGAGACATCGGACATTCCACAATCGAAGCAGGTGTCCACGTCGACCGTCAGCGATACCGCAGTATCTAGTTGTCACACGAACAACCAATACATCGCAATGACGCAAGCAAGTGGCCATAAACCCATAATCCTGAAATCATCCTCAAAAACGCAACTTAATAAACCGGTGGCGCTGGAAAGACAAAAGAGTAGTAGCCACAGTGAATCCGAATCTGAAGTCGAAACGGTACACAGGCTGTATCTCAAACACTTACAAAGGGACCCTAATAAATTTGTACCGACACACAAAGAAATGGAAAAGATGCTTACGCTGGCTCAAGATTCCGTATTTGATACTTTTTATATAGCTTCGGCATACAATACATTACTCAATAAAGTAAAAGGCAAGGACTTGGAACTTTTGAAGAAAAAGCTGGGGACGACCTTATTGTCGACTCTTAGTTCGTTGGCGTCTCTGAGATTAGCGCCGGAAATAGTGGAGAGTCCCCAGAGCCCCTTTGTGCGGTATGCCAGTCACGCAAGGTGGCGGTTCATGTACTGTGATTTCTTCGACTTCTATAAGGCCCATATCGACAAAGAAAGGAATGTGGTATCTAATGTAGGAATTTATGGGGAGAAAACAAACGGCGCAGTCAACGCCCAACCTTCTGATAAGCCAAGGAATGGAATGGATTCCATTTCAATAGATTGGAGAAATGGCAAGCTTACATCTAAAGTGGACGGTCTTGTGAAAAAGTATAGTTTAAACGAAATAACAGCAGCCTCCGTAAAGAAGGCTTGTCAATTGTTTGAAAAGGAGGAGGTGAAGTCTTATTATAACACCGCTTTTCATTACCAACCCGGCAATCAACGCACCGATCTACCGCCTCAGAATCTTCAGAATCCAGTACTAGAAAAGAATTCCTTCCAAGATACCGAGTCGACTGATCACGCAAGAGGAAAGCGACCTAGAAGCTCTTAGTGAAGGCGAAGAGCATGAAGAGTACGAACTAAAGAGACGACGGGACAATGTGGTGAGCACGGAATACCACAAAAACTTCTCATTTGATCCTATCATTCTTCTGTACGGTCTTGTACGCTGTCTTGCTTCTTCGCGACACAGCGCCAGCTCGTTAAAGGGTTTAGTGACAATTTGGCTTCGAATCTTTGCAATACAATACGCCTTTTCGTTGTTTCTTCTTCAATATTACAAAAGAGTTACACAAAATGAGCATATCGTTGTCATTTTTCGGCTCGAGCCTCCGTTGGTGCTTTAGTTTCGGTGATCGAGCTGTCGTGTCACGACAGGTGTTCGAACTCAAGAGCTTGGATGCACACCGCTCAGTAATTATTTGTGTGGGATCTTGGTCGTATCAACCCTTTCATATGACGTCAAGCTCGGGTAAATCGTTTAGCGAGCAACTCTTTACATTTTTCGAGACTATCGTCCATCTATTGCGGCTTGTAGGCTGACTATAATGCCGACTAGAGATATCGTTATATACAAAATTGCTATGCCTGGAGAAATAGTTGCCTAGATACGATTTTGTACCTAGATTTTGGCCCAAGAATACAAAGTATAAGCTGCAGAAAAATACAACGTTGCAAGGCAAGGAAACATAAAGTCATATAGTAAGATCAAGACGCAAATTCAACAGTACATTAAAGGCTAGCAAGAAAGACATGCCAGCAATAACTCTCGCAAATGACTACAAAGGGGTATACTCTTCGCACTGAGACCAATGTTGCAGCAGTTAAGAAGTACTTGTGTTGTGTTATGTGAGTCAGCCTTCGATGGTGATATGCGAAATGGGACTAAAGCTTTAATAATATCCAGTATAGATACCTGTTACCAAAGTGGACATATGTACAGATACCATTGGTGCTCTGTCTGCTATAAGTTATTGATTTTTCGTTAAACACCAAGTTGTTAATTAGCGACTTTTACATGATTTCATCAAGCACTTTAGTGATGTATGGTCGGTAAAGCACGTGCAAAGTTGCTGGTTCTTAAATCGGTTGGTATATTTCTTCAGAGAACGTATTTAGGTGTCAAGCAAAGCATCTTATGCCCCTGAGCTTATTTCAGTTGCGTCCATTCTCGGAATTTGGAAAGTACAATTAGATAAAGGTAGAACTAGCTCAAGCGCCTCACAAGCTAGCGATGTTCGATTGCTTTCAATCGCCGAGATTAAAGCAGAATACCGTCACTATTTCTTGGACAGAGTCTTTCAGTTATAATTACAAAGTACACGTAGCTGTAAATTGTATACTGCTTATCGAACAGCGATGAACGATTGCTGAGAAAGGATGTGCGTGGGGACATGTACTACGCTGTTCTCGTCTGTATAGAGTTTGCCTATGCTTTGCAAAAAGTCGAACTTGAGTGAGGACTAAGTCATGGCACAATAATAAATTCTGAAGTGCTAATGTGAATGGGGTGCTATCAGTAAACAACTAACGTTTGTGGCCTGAGAAAAGCTCTTAATACTTCTATCGTTCTTTTGCTTCATCAAATTGTGAAGCCGGTTATAAATTTAAAAGCTCGGCCATTTGTAAGGCCGTTACATCAATTTGTCACACTTGACCTCAACCTCTACATGTAGAGAGTGGCTTTACATTTGATGCACCGAAGGACCCAAGACGGTGTACCACAGCACCTTCCCCAGTAGAAGACTACAAGAGGATATATGATCTTTTAATAAGCGACTGTTTACCATTTCCGATCTTATAATATCGAAGTGAGCTGTTGAGAGGTTTTTTGTGTCTGAATCGTACCTTAAATCTCGTTAGGCGACAATACTGTTTTTGCAGGGACTTCATTTGCTTTGGTCTTTAACGAAATAACTCAGTATTCAAACTAACAAAAGAAAGCCTGTCATGCACCAGAGGCCACCACCCTTAAAAAAGACGAAAACCTATGTAAGCTTAATCTTGCAGGCAAAAAATGGCTTTATGTTACTACCCGACTAATCGTCTCAGTACGACTTCGATTACATTCAAGAAGAGGAATATACTACCCATCACTTTTTCCTTTTTATACAGAAAATTGTCTGGGCCATAACGATGACCAAATGTTGTGAAAGAGGGCTGAAAATTGGCCGAATAAACCAATGGTGACACGCCAATTACCACGCTACCGTGCCTTAGAACGTGAGCCTGCTGTCTTTTTTCCTTGGTGTCTCACAGACACCTCAGTCTCCAGATTATAAAAATGAGAAGAGCACCGCAGATGTTCAGAAAATCCCTCCTAGGCATCTATTTGCAAAGGCTGCACGAATTCCCCAACCTTACGACAGTGATGTAAAAACATGTCTGAGTATTGTCCAAAAAGATGTTATACTTGGCGTCAAACATACAGGCCAAGATCCGAACCGAGATACTCTCGTTAATACACCACTAATATGTTATCGAGGAGAAGAGTGTGCGGTCAAATAAGGCAACTCCCAATGCATTACACATAAACCATTTCATCAATGTAGTGAGTAATGAGCTTTGCGAGCGAGTACCAATGTTCATCGCCATTACGTGAGAAATCTATTTACCCTTTTTACATCGGGTTGAACATGACCAAAAGAACCTTCCGGATGTGTACTGACCAACCAATGCCCTCATCTACTTTGCGCGCCACAGGGAGACTTTGAAAGCCACTCCTCACGTGGCATCCATGAGCAAAAATTTGTCAAAAAGTGTTTATTGTTTCAGGGAAACTTGTAGCGGTGATGTGCGAACTTGTAGCACCGCATAAATAGCGTTTAAACGATATCACTCGGTGTCGTAAGTAGCTTGAAGATAAATATGAGTTGTTTCCGGTCCTGGGATAACCCCACGGGCTCAGCACCGTAATAAACACTTTTGGAGCTTAATGTAAGATTCGCTTACTTGTTTGGTCAGCGACAGCTATCAGCTCCAAGACATCTTGTCTTGACAAAATATAAAGCCAGGTGCTGAAGATACGAGAACCGAGCGCCGATCCAAAGGGCGGTCAAAAGACAATGACCCACTTGCGAAGCGCTTAGTGGTTCATGTCGCAACAAACTTTGCCTCAGCCCGTCAAATGACTCTGACGAACTATTTGGAGCGCGATAACCGCGCCACTTCTGAAGTAGCTCATGGCTTCTGCTTTACTACGCACTCTACACATAAGCATGCCTGGCTTTATGGGAGCGCTGGAGAAAGCTGATCGTACGCCACCGAATGTATGCGCTTAAGATGGCACCTGAGTCGATCCTTAAGGCCAATACGCTGTTTTTGGGGGACGACCTTGGACCCTTGAGGATTTTGTCGAAGGAATGGACTTCTTTGACCATATAACCCAGTCAGATCGACTGCCTTGGCTCTCAGAAGGTGTTTGAATTGCCTTGTGAGGCCGCACTTCTCACAGCGAGCTACAAGCTTGGCCGGACATTCAAAACATACAGCTTTATGACGAATTAACGATAGCAATGAACACCATCAGCCGTCATATGGCAACCCTCATCGCCATTCCAACTAGATTATCCGCGTTGGCAGTGCTTTGAAGAGGTGCTGGTTCGTACGACTTGAGAGTCGGAGATCGTAAGGCATTTATGTAAATGCTAGGTTTGTCAACACCGTCTTGGGACGTCGATGGCGTGCTCCGACTAATGCCTCTTCAGGAACACGAAAGGTCTAATAATCAAAGCTAATTTTGCTCATAGATGTCAGACTTACCCTTTCTAGTAATGAGCTTCTAAAATCGAACAACACTAAACCCCACTTGACAGATATATATGTTTTTTTTCATATTGACAAAAAAGTTATTTTTGCTGTTCCAAGGCGGATGGGGTCGCATTCGTTGCCATACTGATCATGCTCAGCTGAAGTTTTGTGCAGTCGGATGATTAATTTTGCTACGGTAATCGGTCGTAAATTCGAAATCTAGGGAGAACTGATTCTTATACCTCTCCCTTACTCACTTATAGAAACACGA
Organism: Plasmopara muralis; assembly: GCA_003676415.1. Taxonomy (NCBI): domain Eukaryota; phylum Oomycota; class Peronosporomycetes; order Peronosporales; family Peronosporaceae; genus Plasmopara; species Plasmopara muralis. The sequence goes on along the minus strand of RCHQ01000059.1, from coordinate 149,022 downwards.
ATGCTTCTTCTTTTCAGAAGCATTCGTGTTTTTACCAGTGACCATAGCTCTGGGTCGTTTGAGCCTGTATATACCAAGGGTGTTAAAACCATAGGATATCTGGTCACATTGTTGAGCCAAATCGAACATTAAAAACTTGTCGTCCTAAGAATGTGACGCCACATCGCTCATGCTGCGTATTGTGTCTTCAAACATATACGGGTGATCCTCTCAGATGTAGTAATATATTGCGAGTTCTTAATTGCGTTCGTAGGATTAAATCCATAAACAGTTTTGCTCTTTGTTCGCCAGTTGCACGGACTGTAACAGGTGCCGAAATCAACATTTTGCTCAGGCAATTTGCAGACAGTACTATGCCCGTGTCGGCATATATTTACAGCAAGTAAAGGCCAAAGGCAAATTTTATAGAACTCAAACCGGCCGAAGGTGCTGGTGGACTTGGTAAATTCAAACTCGTGCGTCTTGAATGTCAGGTCTTAAGGTCCTTACATATTTGGCCACCCTTTTATTCACTCGTCAATACAGCATACAGCTTAACTTATGTGAGCCAACGCATAGTGTGGCCTGCGCGAAAGCTCGTCAGCAACCATAGTCAGTTTAGAAAACCTACATATAATTTAGAAGTGGTATGTGCAAAGATATGCAGCCATCTTACCATCCTTTGGAACAAGTGAAGCGTGTCTATAGCCGTTCAGGCTCTGAATGGACTATAAAGCACTTAGCACCCATATGTTCTTTACACTATACATTCATGCCTACATAGCAAAAGAATCTATGTCATGAACGTATGTATCCCGTTTGGTAGCCTTAAGCTGTCTTGATTGAAGTCCGATGACTTACGCATGATTGTCCTAATTAAGTTGAAAAGCGCGGAGCTGATGGCTCCGTTAAGAATAGTGTAAATGACTATAATAGCTTTGTCTCGTCAATCAAAGTCAGAGCAGGTGCCCGATGTAAAGCACGCTGGCGCTAGGATCATCAGCACCACTTCATTTCATTTTTTTATTGGCTTAACGTGACCTTACAGTACTTGTGCAAATAGTTGGCTAGACCCAACCTTTCTATTTGCTTTTTTGAAGATGTGCTTTAAGCCAAGCCGGAACGGCATTTTTTCTTGCTCGATCTCCATGTCGGCTCATGAAAAGTCAACAAACCCACTGTCGTTTGCCGCAAAGACACATTGATCATTCTTAATGCGTTGACTGGTCCTCATGACCTCAAAATCTCATTTCAGGTGACTTACTTTTTCCTAGAGCTGACTGGTCCAACTCTTGATAATCATACCGTCAAAGAATATTCGAGTAGTAGCCTTTAAGGGCCAAACGGATCGTTTGATCCGACAGCAAATTTTCCGCCGGGGCGTCTACTAGCCCAAGTGACATCACTTTCCACTTTCATAGAATGCTACTATACGTACCGACCGCAGCAAAAAATATACCTGACTTTCATTTTGACTTGATAATGACCATTTACCAAAAGCAGTGGACGGTACAACGTGCATCAAAATGTGTTGTTCGTTAGTACAACCTTGTAAGGAATGAGTATTTGCGCAGTTACCACTACACTATTCAGCTTTTTGTAAACATGAGCCAGTCCATTTGGTATTTTTCGCACATACATTTCAAATTTCGCATTATGCCATTCTTTGTCGATTAAGTAGCTATGTATTTAGATCTACCGTCTCAACATCGACAATTGGGCATATAACGTCTAAAAAAATGCTAAACTTTATTTCGTTTATATATTGGTGGTCTCACATGTACAAGGGATGACCAGATGTGGGAAAGCCTGTGTTGACCAAATCATCAAGTATCGGAAAAACCCGCCAAAAGCTCAAGCTTACCGCTCATATGACAGCTCTTCTTCAGGATCTGTCAGTAAATAGGCTCATTCTGGATGCTTGAAGTCCAAGGGACTCGATGATTTTTGATTTCTGAGAAAATAAAGATAGTGGTGCTCGTGTGCCACCTAATTAAGATGAAACATTTGGTACCTGCTTCAGTCAGTAAACCTGATTAACAATAAGCAACATTATTTGTAAATACAGTAGAAAGATCATACGGCGTTCTGGACACTATGCTTTGGGTTAGAGACACGCGGTTTGCTGCTGCGTTTTTCAAATGCTATTTTTATAATAATTTGCTTACTGATGTTTACACCAGGCATATTCGAAACCGGTAATACGACAAACATGGTCAAGCATGGGTCCGAATACACACTGCACAGTATGTGCGCTATAGTATCACTTTAATGTATCGATTGACTGAAAATGCGATTAACGCATCCCTTGGTATTTCACAGTTAAATTGAGACATCCTTAGGTTGTGCTAGCTCTTATAGGTACAAAGGTAATTAGATACGTAGTGAAGAGACTGAATACAAGATCAATTTTCTTACGAAGAAAGGTTACCGACTTCGTGAACAGCCGGCTCTATGTAATGAGCAGAACGAGGGATACAATTGCACCCGCTTAAGATTGACCAAAAGAAGTGGTGGATACCCACGGCAAAATCAGTTAAAAGGAATTTGTCAGGGGAACATATACATATAATTGATATCTATAAAATTGCAAAACATAGTTACATCGGATTTTTTACGGTCGGATAGGAGAATGTACACTAACGACCTTGCCAAAACGATATCGTCGCACCAACAGTTTATGCATGGCATCTCAGAAATCAACGCGATACTCAAACCTCCGAGTCTAAAGCGAGTCCTGAAGTACCCATGTTCTCTAAGAAGGTTGCTATAATGCTCGACCTTCGCTAACTAGACGAGTCGTGGCCAAGTGGCGTCAACTAGTTCCTATAGTCAGCGTCATGTCGGCCATAACGCTGAGAGGATGATGCTATGAGTCTAGCGCTACGAACTGCCAGCCAATCCATATCTCACTATGAACAGAGGGTTTTCCCGATGCTGTTCGAAGCATGTACCATCGCCGACTTAGTCGTTTCTTTAATGGCTGTACCTTTATGGTTACCCCGAATGCTGCCAACCGACCCAGAGCAAATTTCAATTAGTCTCAGGTGGTCACGAAGAAGCTGCCACTCCTCGTGATAAAGCAGTGCATTCTTCAGCCCTCGTTGGCTGCCAATGTCAGGAGCACTTCCTCATAGAGTGTTTGGTAAACAGAGACAATTTTATGTGCGCCGTGAGCTTCTTGTAAAGTAGTGCGGCTATCTCGTGTGAAAACCGCTGGATCGGCTTCGTAACAGCGTCTAAAGGCAGACGAAATCTAGATCTACAAACAGCAGGTGCTTCGTATGTAAGTGGTACCACAAGAACAACCCAGTGGACGAAATGCACGCTAAGCTTACGAACTTTAAGACCTTTGTCCAATATCACCCAATCTCAAGATATGTTTGTAAGTGATCGGTGTTGCCAAATCCAATCAAATCTCCAGATTCCCTTGGCCACAGGCTCTTGATGACATTGGGAGAAAAGCTGGATTCGATACATTGCTCAAGCACGTGCAAAGCCGCCGTGAGGTCGCGCTGAAGCAATAGCTTTTTTGAAAGCAGATTACACGAGAAGTCTTGCGCTACGCAAAGAAAATAATCGTACTACTCAGCGATATGACCTGCAGCGGCCAAAAACATATTTCTTTTCTTCTTCATCGAACCTGTTGTCCAACAAAAGCGTAGATATCTCGCAGTATAGCGCGATGGGTCAGAGCCAATGTGTGGGCACCTATTAAACTTGGCCTTTTGCCCATTGCGTTAGTGACCCCAGTAATCGAGCCAACTCTGTGGGCTGTACTCTTTGACTTTGACCTTTCTCTCAGATCGTATATCTCCTGCGCACCTTCTCTGCGCAATGTCAGTCACCGTGCTTGTCTTCCTAAAGTACCATACGATGGAGAGATACAGTAGTTCTTGGTTTTAGACACTCAGCTTTAACATCCTCGATCACAACTCTCTTGATCACAAGATCTATTAAAAAAAAAACTACTCATAGTGAAATACGTTGCTCTTCACCACCCGCAGAGAACTCATATTTGTCTTTTAGTTTACAACAATACCGAAGACACCACACACTTACTATCAGGTGCTTGCATAGGCTTGGCCTCGTCGAGTTTTGCAGCTGTTCGGCTGTTGATCTCGACGAGAAGCGCAAAAGCCACGTAATATGTACTGCGTGTGTAGACGGCAAAGGCGAGGTGTACCGAAAATTCAAAGTCGGTGGTGATGGAGCTTAGCAAACCACTGTATTTGTAGAGTCAGTCACTTACGCACCAAAACATAAAGCTAGCAACAAGTGTCTTTCAATTGGAGATTACAACTATACAAATTTGCCACTCAGATTTTTGCCATTCGGTCGGCACGCGACGCCCGGCACCAGGATAACTCGCAATCTTATCGTCACGACAATGGCCTTTGAACGGGCCTATCGTATGCGCTTTGCGACCGTTGATGTTCTAAAATCTTTATAGTAAAGTAATTCACTAACGCCGCCGATTTTCTGGCCGTTGTAAATCCGTGAGATAATCAAAAATGCGCTAGTCCAAGTCGAAAGTGACTGGAGTTGTTTTGCAAGATTAAAGTCCAAACGAAAGCATACCTCCTCTAAATGAACCATTGTTCCGTCTTCGCTATTATCACACATTACGTGGCCATAAATTGTTTATGATAAATTCTGCAAAGTTTAATCAACTAAATTAAGTAGACATTAAGTTTATAAACCAAGAGTCATGATTTACTATACCGGTAATTTAGCCTACAGATTCGTGGCGCACGTCTATCATATCTTTTGCTCCATGCGCGGCAGATTGACGTAGCTTAAAAGCTGCGTCTACAAGCGAAGCAAGAGGCAATTGGGCAACGAGCGAAACAAAAGCGATTGAGCAACGCGCAAAGCAAGCACAAGACAACGTTCTTTTAGAGACTCACCGTCATGCATGTTGAATTTTTTTTTGAAGAGAGCCTTGACCGCCGAATAACATGAGTCCGCTTGTGCAATGAGTGCTGCCGTTGACGATAAGGTTAAGAAAAAAAGCTCCGTGCTCTGATGACAACTTTTGCTCCAGGTTTGGTATTTTAGTTGGCGTTAGGACTTTTGACCATAAATTAGTTTATACTATCTGGTCGGCACAACCGAAGCCATTCTTGTTTCATATCGCGGGAAAATGTGAAACAAGCTATTTCTCACGCGCACAATTGTTCTTATGGGCAACATAGCTGCGTACACCTACAATATGCTTTATTACAACATAATTTACGTGCTGCTTGTGCAGTACGACACACGGCTTGATTTTGTACGCTTACAAAGGAATGAGCGATACACCCCAGGAATCGCTTGCGATAAATTTGGTATTATTAATCTGAATATGGTAGTGTCACTTGAATTTTGACTAGCACCGCTGGCGTTAGGTCGTGCAAGTCTCACAAGTGTGTTCATCATCTCCTCTCCTCCAATACTATTTTGCAATATTCGTGGAACTCCAAGACATTAGAAACAGCAAAGACACAAGCAGATTTAGACATGAGCCAAAAAGCTATGACCCCGATCTCGTTTGCAAAAAATCGATTAAAGAAACCGGCGGCTTTGCGAGCGACAATGAGTAAAAAAATCTGTTCGCAATGACCTACTGACGTCGATCATAGACCCGATTTACACTTTGTATTTGAAACACCTGAAGAGGAAAGCTTTAAGTCTCGACCTGACCGAAAAAGAGACGAAAGCACTGCTGAACCTGTATATCGAGTCATCAGTTTCTCCTTTAAGCGTATCGCGGACGATCTCAAATCTCATGAGAAAAGTGAAAGACGAGGACGTGACACTTTTCACGAAGAAGCTGAGGACGAACTTGATGTCGACTGTAAGTACGTTGGTGTCTCTAAAACTACCGCCGGAAATTTTGAAAAGATACAGCACCCGTTTGTGTGAGATGCAAGTCTCGCAAGGTGGCGGGCCATGTATTGTGAACTCATCGAGTTTTTTATGGTTACGAGTGACAAAATTATGACATCGTTGTCCGATGTAGAAGTTCATGGAGGATTAACAAATTTCGCAGTCAATTCTAACCTACTCGCTGAATTAAGGATATACATGAGGCACTCGGCAAGAGAGTGGAGGATTGTTCAGTTAACAAAGGAAGTGCAGAGAATCATGGCAAAGTCTGGACTAGAAAAAGAAACAGCAGCAGCCGTCCAAAAGGCTAGTGAACAGGTTATAGAACACGAGTACAAATTGTTATCCGCTTCTTTCGCCACTTCTAATACTTAACCCGGCAATCAACGCACAGCCCATCGTCTCAAAATCTTCGAAGTCGAATACTGAAAAAAACGTTTTCCGTGATCGAATCGAGTTCTCACACAAGAGATAAGCGACCTCGATGCTTTTAGTAAAGGTGTGGAGTGTGGAGAAGACAAACCAACCGGGACAAGCGAACAATGTGGAAACCACAAAAACTTTCATGCTGCACAGTGCTTTTGTACGGACAGTTACGCTATTTGTTTCTTCGCAGCACTCATATTGAGCTTTTGCGAGCGAGTATCACAATTTGGCTCTGTGTTTTTATCGCTTATCTAAGAAAAAGATTACACTAAAAAGGACTTGACATGCATCTCGTAATTTCACGTTCGAACCTCTACATATTCCCCTGCCTGTAAACGTCTCGATGAAAGAGCTGACGTATCACAACAGCTTGTTGTTTTTTGTACTCAAACACACCACAAGTGCAACATTAGCATGAAAAGGACGTTACAGCGTCAAATTCGATGGCATCAAAGGTCGGTTGGCAGGCATCTGCTAACTATTTCCTGGTGTAAAGCTTAACTCTTGCAAGCTGGAGGTAAATTTGCTTCAAATTACTTGATACCAACTAATTGCTGTTGTCTGAGTGCATTCAAAGTAGTAATAGCAAAGACTATATATCGCATTTCAGGCATATTTTCGAAAAAAAACTTACTCAAGTAACGTAGCAAAGGAGGCGGACAAGCAAATACAAATTCGTTAGCGCTGTGGTGCGGGTTCTTGCAAACGTTTCGTATTGTCCAACTTGTGCCTTTTGGCCGGCATGATTGTAAACACGTTGTAGATGTTGCTTCGGGCTCCTTCAAAAAGCGGTGTCATTTAAATAAGTTAGCAACAAAATTTAGCTCCAACGCTGCTCAATGCCTCGTTCTCGCATACAAATTCTCTCGTCGCATATCTACTTAACATCTGTTTGTTACAGAAAAACTCCAGCGTAAATAATCCAGCAATAGAACATATGCATCCAAAAACAAAGAGAAACGTGTTGCGTGTGAATGAAATTGACTGGCTGAATGCCGCCGACACATGACCACATCATGTACGGGAATACTTGTCCATCCTCCTACCGTTGCTCCAGAGATAGCGAGGCTACGGCAAGCTCGCGTAGCCGTGGACAAGAACTTGGACAGCGCTTTTTAAACATATTACGTGTGTAGTATGTCCATAAGATCAGCCGATCTAGTGAGCGTAATCACCTGACATGCTTTCAAAAACCTCGCTATTCGCTGAGAACACGAGACAAGCACACGTCAAAGCCATTGTCATGAGGGAATATAGCGTGTCATCCTGACGCCAAGTCTCGCGTGTGTGGCAAATTTGAGCGGCAAAATTGCAAAATTGCACAATTCGGGTCAAATCTATTGTCACTCGCATCGTATATTAGTACATGATTTGATGATCATACCGACAGAAAAAAATTCATTGTCACTAAATTTTATATTTTTGGTGGATTTTCCTTTCGTCGTCTTTATGCGTGGCGAGTATTACGTGGCTAATTCGCTTCTCGTCGTGGCCAACAACCAAATCGCCACGAAACACGACCGAGCCAAGCCTCTTCGAGTATCCAATGTTGACAGTTTAGGGTTTGACGATGAGAGTACTGGGACATTGCCGAAAACAAAGGTTACAACTATAAAGACGATCTAATGTTCTTTATGGGTGGTGAAGAGAGCACAAATTTGCTCTAAGCAGATTCTTGAGAATAAATCTCCTAATCATGATAGTTGCAGAACACTTTAATGTGGCGGAGTTATCGAGTCACACAGCACCTTTTGCGGAGAGGGTGTCCAAGAAGAAGATGTAGTCAAAGACGGCAACCTACAGGGTAGGCTTAATAAATGAAGTCAACAATGCAATGATAGAAAAGTGATTCGACTTGCCAACAAAATGGTACAAATGCACCTTGCTGTCCCGCGAGACATCTACTCACTCGCTGGACAACAGGTCTGACGTAATAGCTATAGCCTTTTAGACGTTATATTGCTGAGAAGTACCACCACCTGCCCCGCGCACCGCGACGCTTCTCGCGCGATGTGTATGAAAGAAATGACTTAAGAAGAGCCATTGTTCCAGTGCGCTTTCACAGCGGCTACGCGCGTGCATAAGCACTGCATCATATCCTGCTTACGATTTTTGCTTGGGCTCGTTAGAAGTCAGTATCAAGCGGCTTGTAGGTTCAATCGGGTAATTTCAGCGCCACTGCTCTCTTGGCTGACTTTTTTTTAGATTTAGATAACCCTTAGGGCAATACAAGTCAAAGTTGAACGGTATTGGATAAAGTACTAAAATTTTATAAGCTTAAAGTGCACAAGGGAGTCAAAGACGAATTAAATTAGGAGCGGAAAACGGAAGATCCGAGCGCGGGAATGAGATTACATTTACCATACCCCAGATTGCAGGCAAAAGACCGCGAAGCGCCCGGTATTCTTTTTGATCAGAGATCACGTCGGCCATGTAGCAATGGTGCAGCAGCTGATCGAAAGACTCTCAGAAAGGTGTAGTGTGAAATTACCGCGCTACTTGACAAAATATCTTAGCTCCCACAAATCTGTTTTTGCTTGACTACGTACTCTGTAAAGCAGGCCTCTGGCCTGAACAGTAAAAACCACCGGAGGATACGCTACTTTATTGGTCTTGCGCCATCCTCACGAGAAGTCGTGGCTTGAGTGTGGCCAACTTTGATCACGCAAAAAAAGTTTTCTGGTTGGATCTGGCGGTGTTTTTGCAAGGCGACCCTCGATCTTAAAGTCTAGTAGAGAAGAAACGCAATCATTTCCCCTTGTGACTTAAGTTGGATCGACTGCCGAGCGTCTAAGCAGGGGCTTCAGACACCATCAAGAAGCCGCTTTTCTACACTGTGGGCTTTAGGATTAGCTGGCAGTTCATAGCGCATAGACTTATTAGTACTCAGCCTCTCAGTCTAAGGACCAACCTGGCGCTGCTATCAGACGCCTTAAATCCACTCGTAATCGCCTTATTAGTAAGGTCGATTTGTTACGAGCGCTTTGAAATAACCTCGAAACCTCTTGGATCGTATCAGACTCGGAGGCATGAAGATGTTGTTGCTCTCTAAGACACCATTTATAAAATTTTGAGTGCGGTAACATCGTTCGAAAACGTTTGTCGGTGTACTTCAATTCATTCGATTGTAAGGTATGACAAAATGATGTTTTTACCTGTTTGAGGTACCGTTTTCGTAAAATCGAGATTTTGTACCGAATCCCCCTAGTAAATACTTTCGAACTTGTCTTGCCATGATTTTTTTAACCTGTTTTTGTGCTCTTCGCGAACTCATCTAACTCTTTTCGTAAGAAAGCAAGATTTTTAAAAAGGTTGTCGCAGTCTTTCCTCTGCCTATCTTAGAAGCCTTTGTTATTCGAGGAGAGAGCACAGCTCTAGGAGGCCAGTTTTGTTACATAGAAAGGTATAGAGCCTATAGCTTTATAATCCACATTCCTGAATGAAAATATTGCGGTTGTTTAATCAATGTGATGCCATGGCGCACACCTGTTCAAATTGTCATCAGCAAGCGGATTTTCAATAATCTCTACGGCTTTTGCAAAAGTGCAGCAGCAAACCGTGGGTCTCTATCCGACTTTATCGTGTCTGCAAGGCCACAAATGCTTAAATTATATCCACAAACATCCTTGCTTTCTGTTTATTAGCCGTACCGACAAAAGCAGTATAATCTTGCTTAGGTGGTACCATGCATTCACTTCTGATAGCTCAAGCAATAATATCAAGGCATATTAAATTTAGGCATTATACCGCTTCTGACAGGTATTGCAACGGAGTCGACATGAAACTACCCTCCGGCAGGTACATACATAGTAGATCGCCACCGGGTGTTGTCACCCACTTGTATATGTGGGACTAGCAGTATGTGACATACTGGACTTTAACTCCTGTATGTCGAAAAAAACTATCACATGTCCTTGAAAACATCTCGTATTTTCTTTTGTGGTTATTGGAGTCGATGACTCGGGTTGTTCTGCTAGATCCCCTCCTTTGTAGAATATACCGTTTGACCACCTAAAGCGGTGCAGCTACTAACGCTGCTAATGGGTAAACCACTCGACTTCGGCATCATCACTTACGATGAGTAATCATGCTAAAAACTCACCGCTTTATATTGAACAAATTGGTTTGCCCAAATAGCCTTAGCATGAAATACTCATTTCGCGAAAAACGGCAACGATCTCGCCTTTTGCGGACTTCAGAGAAATTACAACTCAACACAATTAGTTTTTATCATAATTGAGGCAGATCGGTTGGGTAGCTTTTACTCTGTCTGATTTAGAGCCAGGTTCTCGTTCATTAATTTAAGGCCGATGGCATAGGTGGTAGAATCACAAATTCATTTGTCTCGTCTAACAAAGCCAGAATAAGCGTATGCTGAAGGCTCACTCTAAAGCATGTTGGTGGTGACTATAAAGGCACCATCCAATGTTATTTATCATTAACCATTGCGGGATCCACTTAGCCATCACTGTACTTGTGCTAATAGCTATTATATCGTTATAACTTCTTAAAATTTGTCGAGGACGTGGTGTAAGTCCAGCCTTAAGGCTTCATATGCCGTGATCAAAACCCACAAATGCGTAGAAGCAGCTAATGACCTCATTTTTTTGCTGCAAATACGCAATTAACGGTGTTCACCCAGCGTTCATTGGTCTTCATGACCTCAAACAATTGCCTTAGACTCAAAGCAATTTATCTTCTAGTAAAGAAGCCAAAATGGTATGATGGGGAAATTGCGATCTTCACACTTGTTTATACACATACTTTCTCTGTATTAATTTTCAAACGAAAATTGGCGCGCTGTCGTTTGCTTACAGTAAGCTGATCAGTGCAGCGGTACCTTTGCGAGAATTGCAGGGAAGTTTGTAGTGCTTTCGACACAATCGGATGCATGTCCTATAGTGCTGCTTGTGGTGATTGATCTTTATCAAATTTAGTTAAAAAGCCAATTTAGCTCTCGCGACAGTTAGTACGCTCGGTTTCCTGTTAGAGTGGTTAGTGTAGTCACAAACGCTCTGGCGGCTGGTTTTTTAAACATCCAATTCTTTCGACCATTTTGTGCCTCGATTTGACTTAACTATGACAATATATTCGTCCAAATTTGAATCAGTCAGCTGTGGAGGCTAAATCATAAGCCATAAGCCATAAGAGCTAAGGTTCTATAAGTCATGAGAATCATTGAATTCATTAGCACTGATCACTGTGTCAACCCCGTTTTTTGTAAGCAGCCATCCAAATTTGTAGCTGTACATGCTTGGCTTTCGTCATTCACAAAAGAAAACGAAGTGATATGGCCCAGCCAACTGCTTGCACAAGTATAGTTGGGTCTTGCAAAGGCTTTATTCGAATTAGTGACTAAGAGATTCATGTGGTGCTGATTGCTCCATCAAGCAGCATCGAGCCTTCAGCGGGCACCTGCTCTCGCTTCTCGGACAAGACAAACCCGTTAAGGATTGTTTTTAGCGCTTCTGCCTGAGCCATCGGATTCGCGCTATTGCAAGTTTATTAGTACAATCATGTGCAAGTCATGTTGTTCCAGCCAAGACAGCTTAGAGATGCGAAACGAAATTACCGCGCTCATGACTAAAAATTGTTTGCTATTAACGAAAAATAGAAGAGTTCAGTGGAAGCTGCCGGGCGCTAAATTCCCTAGGTCTACCTTTGTGAGAGGTGATAAATATGTCCCACTTGTCCCAAAGTATGGCAAGATGGCTCAAAATGTCCCGGAATTATTCTTATACCTTGAAATTCGAGCCTCTAAACTTGTTGTGTTTGTTGACGACCTCTCGGGCAGGCCGGGCTATTAATTGGCCCATATCAACAAAGCTGAAAGCTTTATTAACGAATATATCGGTAGGGTTCAAGAGCGAATACCAATCCGAAGCATTGCTTGCTTTGTTTAATTGCAGACGTAAAGGACAAATTCGATTGTTTAGCTCCCTGACATCGAATTCGGTTGCATAATCATGTGCTCCACTTTGGGTAAATAAATAGATCCGATTTTCTCCGTTGCTTCTTATAGAAATGACCTGAATTACGGTGTACTTCTGTGGCAAACAATGCTTTGATTGATAAACATTTGAGTCAAGAGGATACATACCTCGGTATTCACACAATATTGGTGCCATGCACAATTGAGTGGTTTAGTATGAGATAATTTATGACAGCTGTCTAGTCAAGCGTGTGTTCTCTTAGGCACACTACGCAGCATGTGCGCTGAGGCGTCATATTGGTGGGCCGATGAGTTTTTAATTTTTGAGTTCGTGTCTAAGTTGTTTTGTTAAAAGCAGCGACTAGGGCCGACTCTGTGGACCCATTTCAAACTGGATGTATACACGTAGCCATGCAACTGCAATCGGTGTCGATTAGCTAACCATCCAATTATGTAATCTTTGCTTGTTCTAAAGGTAGCATAAAGGCCCCTAGATCAGCATCCGTTTCTACTGCCCAACGAATTGGTTTGTCAATCCAGCTTTCAGCCCTACCGGTATGAATTAACTCAAAGTGTGGCCTGCGCAAAAGCTCACCAGCGCCCATACTTGATAAAAGAGGCCTAAGTTTAATGAAGAAGTTATTGTCCACGAAGATTCGCGACCGTCTTGCCTTTATTGGAACATGTGGGGCGTTTTTGTTGCAATCATCAAAGGTCGTGTCTGAATAGACTACAACGAGTTAAGCACCCAGATTTTGTCTTAAGACTAGACTACTGATCTTTCGTAGCAAGCCGATCTATGTCATGAACGTAAAAGCCCCGTTTGGCAGATTTAAGCTGCATCTATCGGAGCAGGATGACTTTCTCATGACTGTCCTGATCAAGTTACAGAAACGCGGAGTCGTTGAAATAGTAATGGACGGCATAAACGACGCTATGAGTATTTGTTTCGTCGGGTATAGCAAAAGCTAGTGCCCGATGTAAAGCTTGCTGGTGCTGAGATAATCAGCACCAATTACTTTTCTGAATGGTGGCTCAACGAGATCCTACTGTACTTGGGTGAATAGTTGACTGAGCCTGACATTTTTTTTCCTCTTTTTTGAGCGTGGCGAAAGCCAAGCCGGCACGACTTTTACTTTCTGCTCGATTTACATAGTTGATTACAAAACGCCAAGGATTAAGATGTCGTCTACCGCAACGGCACATTGATTGATTTCGATGAGTTTTTTGGTCCTCATGACCGCAAAACTCCCCTCAGGTGGCTAAAGTTAGCCTATGGAGCTGACTAATTTGCTTATGACAAATATTCTATCAAAGTTTGGTCGAACGAGTGCCCACAATGGTCGGAAGTGCGTCAAGACAATTAAATGTCACAGCGGCGTTTAATAGCCTTGTGACTTCACTGACGAATCTCTATAACACTGGGTATATTAACCATCGCTATAGGTATACCTCACTCGACGATAATGACCATTGACCGAAAGCAATACAATTTACAATATGCACTCAAATGTGTTGTTTTGCTGCACAAAACTTTTTTGGGAATGGGTGCTTGCGCAGGTAATTAATGCTTTGTTCAGCTAATTGTAAGCATGAGACAGTCACTAATTTTTTAAGCGTAGAAAATAAGTTACAAGTGTGAAAATTTTGACTGCGCGTTATGCCATTCTTTGCCGATTTGAGAGGCGATTAGTTGCTCTGAAGGTGTACGTTGGCAGCTCAAAGCTATTGTTTGACAATTAATGCTGTTTACTTGACAGTTTGCACAAATATCGCCAGCAGCTTAGCGCGTGCAAAGGTATACATACGTCAAGGCCATGATTGTGACGGGATATTTAGCGTTATGTAGAACCGTTAAAATTGTACGGATATATTTGTGCCAATACGCTGTACCGGTAGACTTGGATTTTAATCAGTTAATTTGACGTTTACTACTTTACCCGTATCCAACCGTGGCGTACGCCAGTCGTCTCTTCAGCTCCATGCGCGGCACATTAACGACTGCGCTTCTCCTTGCGGCCAGCAGCCGGATAGCTGCCCAGTTTTACCAAATTGATCCTCGACAATTGTCTCCTCATTTTGCAAAAACACCTGATAAAGTGAATACTAAGTCGTCTCCCAGAAGGTTCATTCGTGACAACCGTAAGCAACGCGTCGACTTGGCGCTCACCGCGGCCGATGAAAGTCGTACGATAGAGAAAGCTGTGATAAGTGCTGTGCATGGCATTACTGATCCTAGCGAAGCTTTAGGTGCCACGAGGGACGCTGTACGTGAAATGTTGAACCTCAATGCAATTCCGAGAGAAGTTGGACGTCCTCAATTTGATTTGAATTTTCCACCAAGTGAGACTTTTGCTCATTTGTCAGAGACATCGGACACATCACTTAGAAATCACGCATCCACATCAACCGCCAGCAAGGTCGCAGAATCTAGTAGCCGTACGAATAAACAGGATATTGCTCCGACGCAAGCGAGTATGGGCACGGGCCATAAAGCAATGAGCCGCAAATCTTTATCAAAAGTTGAGTTCGCAAAGTATCTGATCTTGCTGTCAACAGGGTGTACACTTTGTACCGCGAGCACTTAACGGCAAAATCTCTGGGATTCGAACCGACCGATAGAGAGACGGAAGCAATGCTCAACTTGTACGTCGATTCTACAGTTGATCCTTCGACAATTTCTTCGGTGCTCTCTCACCAATTTAAAAAGTTTGAAGACGAGGACTTGACAGTTCTGAAGAAAAAGTTGGGGACGACGTTAACGCCGGCTTTAAGAACGTTGGCGGCTTTGCAACTACCTCCGGGAATGTTGAAAAAGATAGAGCGCCCATTTGTGTGGTGCGCAAGTCTCGTAAGGTGGCGGGCCATGTATTGTGATTTTTTCGAATTCTTTATGGTCAACAGCAACAAGATCACGAATCCGTTACCCAAGGGAGAGCTTTACACAGGGGAAACAAGCGACATTGTCCGCAATCAACTTCATGCTACGCTTAAGGAAGATATGGATACCGGTGCGGAAACTAGGAGGAATAAAAAGCTCAAGAGAGATGTGAAAGTTGTTTTAACGAAGTATAATGTAGAAGGAGGAGTTGGAGCAGCCATACGGGAGCTTGGCGAACAGTTTTTAGAAACGTCAAAGAGCCGTAAATATTCATAAAAAAATCAATTCAAGGAACCGGCGGCTTCAAAGTCGACAAAGCAAAAAAGAAACGCTCGCAAAAAATCTTCAGTTCCTAACTACAGGTTGTACACTTTGTACTGCAAGCACTTAACGGCAAAATCTCTGGTATTCAAACCGACCTTAAAAGAGATGAAAGCAATGCTTAAGTTGTACGTCGATTCAACAGTTAATCTTTCGGCCATATCCACGCTGCTCTCTAGACAATTTAGATATTATGAAGACAAGGACTTGACAGTTCTGAAGAAAAAGTTGGGGACGACTTTAACGTCGGCTTTAAGTACGTTGGCGGCTCTACAAATACCCTCAAAAATGTTGAAAGAGATAGAGCGCCCATTTGTGTGGTACGCAAATCTCGAAAGGTGGCAGGCCATGTGTTGTGATTTCTTTGAATTCGTTAAGGTCAACAGCGACAAGTTCACGACTTCCTTACATGGTGAAGAGCTTTACACAGGGGAAACAAGCGACATTGTCCGCAATCAACTTCATGCTACGCTTAAGGAAGATATGGATACCGGTGCGGAAATT
Organism: Plasmopara muralis; assembly: GCA_003676415.1. Lineage (NCBI taxonomy): Eukaryota > Oomycota > Peronosporomycetes > Peronosporales > Peronosporaceae > Plasmopara > Plasmopara muralis. The sequence goes on along the minus strand of RCHQ01000059.1, from coordinate 133,108 downwards.
AGGAGGCATAAAATGCTCAGGAGAGATGTGAAAGTTGTTTTAATGAAGTATAATGTAGAAGGAGGAGTTGGAGCAGCCATACGGGAGCTTGGCAAACAGTTTTTAGAAACGTCAAAGAGCCGTAAATCTTCATCAAAAATTCAATCAACGCACCGATCTGACGCCGTTCGGTCTTCAAATCCCGAGACCAGAAAAAAATTCGTTCGTCACATCGAGTTGAATGATCACGCTGAAGGAAAGCGACCTCGAATTTCTTAGTTAAGGTGTAGAAGAAGACGGACCAAACATGACGACGGAACAATGTGGTAATCGAGGGACACTGGAACGACTTCTCATGAGACCTTAGCATGCTTATGGTCGAATTGAACTCAATTTTGTTTCTCTGCAGCATAGCGTTAGCTCATGTCGTGCTTTCGTGACAATTTGACTTTGAATATCTGCAACACATCACGCGTTTTAAAATATGGATTTATATTACTATAGCAATAAAAAGAATTTTACACAAGCCATACCATTGTGATTTTTAGGCTCGAGCCGCCGATAGTGCCTCCTTTTCCATTCGTTCTGACACCATTCGATGAAAGAGCTGTCGGGTCACGATCAGCTAGTTGCTTTTCGTACTTGGATCCCTAAAGGAACATTGCTAGTGATACTTTGCGTACAACATAAGCATGGATTAGGCGTTACAGCGTCAAATTTACACGTACTAAACCTTCCGAATGGCGTCAAAGCTCGCGCAAGGCGGTTGGCGAGAATCTGCTGGTTATTTTCTAGGCAAAAGCCACTTTGCGTCATTCAAACCTTGCAAGCTGAAGGTTAATATGCTTCAAGAAATTGAACTAACTCGTTCCGATTGTCTAATGTGTATATATTTGAAAAACTAGCGACGCAATTTAATTAATTATATGGAAAGTACCATTTTACGTGTAAGAAAACCGAATAGCTGAAGAGAAGAGTGCCACCAAACGTTGAAACCTTACGTGCCAAAGCAGACTGACAAGCAAATACAATGGAAAATTTGTCTGTAGCGCTGCTGCGGCTTCATCCGCGTCTGCGACTTCACCTTTTGTTTCTTATATAATGCCTCGTGTTATCTAATAGGTCGACATAATCGACTTTAAATATCCATAATGTTGCCTTATGTTTCACTGACCAGCAAATTACAACCAAATTGTAACAGAGCGTCCCGTGCGTGGTATGTGAATGACAATTTCTCGAGATTGTAGCGCTTGTGGAGAGTGCAAATTAATAATAGAAAATTGTCCTTGCTATTCATCATAGCTACATTTGTCGATAATACGCTATTTTAAGCAATTTGTACTTTGTGAAGCTAATAATAATACTAGCGTACTTTATGCTTTCCTCCAATCAGTGCACGCGAATAGTTCTAATGTATTAAACTCGACAGCTGACTGATTCAAATTTCGACGTATATATTGTCCTTGTCAAGTCAAACGGAGGCACAAAATGGTTGAAAGAACTGGTTGACTAGACGACCAACCGCCGGAGCGTTTGCGACTTCACTAACCACTTTAATAGAAATCTGAGCGTACTAAATGTCGCTAGAGCTTAAATGGCTCTCTCCTCTAATTTGGTTATAATCAATCACCACAAGCAGCACTATACAACGTGCAAACGAATGTGTCAAAAGTACCACAAACCTCTCTACAATACTCGCTCAGGTACCGCTGCACTGATCAGCTTACTGTGAGCAAACGACCACTCGCCAATTTTCGTTTGAAATCTATACACAGGAAGTCTGTGACGAGTAAGAAGACCACAATTCCCTCATCATGCCATTTTTGCTTAATTACTATGAGATAAATTGCTTTGAGCCTAGGGTATTGTTTGAGGTCATGAAGGCCAATATACGTTGAGTGAACACCGTTAATTGCGTGTTTGCAACAGAGAATTGAGGTCATCACCTGCTTTTACGCATTTATGGGTTTTGATCAGGGCATAAGAAGCCTTAAAGCTGGACTTACACCACGTCCTCGACAAACTTAAAGAAGTTATAATTCCAAACCAGCTATTAGCACAAGTACAATGATGGCTAAGTGGATCTCCCAATGACTATTGAAAAACAACATTTAATGTGGCTTTAGTATCCATTTGTAATATTTCCGCCTATACCACCGGCCTCAAATCAATGAGCAAGCACCTAGTTCTCGCCTAGACAGAGTAAAGATGCTAGACGGATCTACCTAAATTATATTAAAAAAAATCGTTCTGAGTTGTAATCTCTCTGAAATCCGCAAAAGGTGAGATGGTTGCCAATTTTTTTGCAAAATAATTTCCTATTGCTGAGGCCCTTTGGGCAAACCAATTCGTCCAATGTAAAATGTTCATGTCTTAGCATGACTACTTATCGTAAGCGACGATGCCGAAGAAAGTGGTTTACCTCTCGGCAGAATTAAATATTGTATTTTCAAAGCTACATTATCACTCGATTTTGAATTTTTCGGTGGACTTAGACTTTCTCATTTACATACGCGGAGCATTTTACGCGTTTATTGCGCTCCTTGTCGGATCCGACAGCCGAACAGCTGCAGATGCAGCCAAGCTAAGCCTCTTCCAGCACTTGAAAGTGACATTGTGGCGTCTGGTGGCATGATATAATCGATAATGCTGGAGAGACCTCCTTGAAAAGATGCAGCGATAACGACGACTTATGCTCTGTGCCGGTGGAGGAGAGTGAACAGATTCGATTCTAAGCCATTTTTTGATAATTGATCTCCAGATTAGGAAAGTTGCGGAAGCCGTTAGTGTGGAAGAGCAGTCAGTGTCTGATACCGAGCGCCACATCATTCAGTCGTCTTGTTCTTGTATTGAAAAACACAGCGACCGAGTCAAGCTATACACTGTAAAGATGAGTTGTGCAGAAAGACAAACGATTCAAGGAGGAGACAATGAAGTCAAAGACGACAAATCACGTTCTAATGATGTCTCAACATTTTCAAAGAATTATTTTTAAAAGGTTTAAGGGCCATGTATTTTTAATAAATTTTTTTAGCTCACGTTGTCATGCTCATTTGGTATTTTTTTTTGTTAATCTTGGTCGGGTGCTATTGGCTCCCTTGTTCGGTTCATTATTTTTAGCCGGCTTCTCGCTAAGCGAAAAAAACTTTTTTTTAGCATCTTTGTACTTCGAAGAGCTAGCGGAACTTATGGATGTCTCAGTTTATCTGCAAAGGACCAAGGGTTGAGTGAATCGAGGTGTTGACTGTGAACACAACCATCAATACACAAATGAGGTGCCTTAGCCCACATATTAAGTAGTGTATCTTCGGGCACATACTTGACCGTTTCTGTCGGCTTACCCGTCCGAGTAAAATTTGGTGATGGCATCAGTAAACATAATATGTGGAAGCGCAGTAGCAAACCGCGATACAGTGCCCGAAATGCCATAATACTTTTGTACCGTATCCACAAACATGCTTCTATTTATCAGTTATGCTGGATGTAGCAGATGCCAAATGCATCATTCTGCTGAGGTGGCCCACGAGCACTACTATGCATCATTTCCGTCAGCTTATAATTCAAGGCTTACGGGTAGGAAAACGCTTATTTTTCTGTCCGGCCCTGTAAAGGAGCTGACATAGAAGCGATGGATTGACCCTTTGGCGGGTCTCAAAAGTCCTCGCATACTTAGTCATCGTAGGTCGTTTTGTTCATTGTCATTTCTTTGTACATGGGATCTCCGTAATGAATCAAGATTAATATATTCTTTTGTCCAGACGAAATAGCATGTATCTTCAAAAATCTTCGGACTTAGGAGCTTTGTTATTGAATTCAACCGCTTGGGTTGAATCTGTCGGAACCACTTTATAGTGCAACACATCAGCTTATCAGTTTGGGTGATGCAACTACAAACGCTGTCGAGAGTTCAATCCCTCGAATTTGGAAACGTCAACTATGAAGAATAGTCAAGTTAATAGCCTTATTTTCAGGAGCAATTTTGTACTTCAGAGTTAATTGTCTAACGAATTTAGCATACAATCTAAATTTCGTAAAGAACGAGAACAATCATGACATTCTCACGATTTCGGAACGAATGATCTCTGTTGTCGAAACTACAGAAAAATGGAGCTTAGAACAAGCACTACGAACCTTTCCAGTGCTTACTAGATCAAACGTAGCTCCTAATCATAAAGATATTGGGTCGTCCGGGTGCTTTAAGCTGTCTGAATTCGAGTTATACGTCCTTTAGCATTGAGTTGCAACGCCGCAAAGCTGATGGCATACCCGGAATAATTGCAACAACGTCGGACATCTCCGTCTCTCCTATCAGAGCCCGAATAAGTTTCTGTAGAAGGCTCACTTTAATGCTATTTAAAGCACATTTGTGCTGGCTTTTCGATGACCCCTGTTTATTGTAGTAAAGTAAACCGTGCAGAGGCTTTGTGAGACCCGCATTGCCATTACTATACTTGTGCAGAAAAGAAAAAAAACTGGTATGCTCAGCCAACTATTAACACAACTCCAATATGAACTTGTTATGCCTTACAAAAGGGGGTGCTGATTAACATAGCACCAATAAGCTTTACATTGGACACTTATTCTGGTTTGACTGAACAAGACAAAGGTTTTTGGCGTCGTTTACGCCGCTTCTAACGAAACCATCGGCTCCGCGTTACTGCAAACTATTTGGAAGAGTCATGAGCAAGTTATCGCATTTTGATTAAAACAGCTTAGAGCTGCCAAATGGAGCTATTACGTTCATGACATAAATTGGTTTATTATGAAAGAACGGTGCCATAGTCTCAAGAGTATGTGCTGAGTGTTCACCTCGTTGTAGTCACTTAAGACACAAATCTTTAATATTGGCTACAATTACACCACACATGCTCCACAGAATGGCAAGACGGTTGCAAATTTTCGCAAATAACAATTTCTTCGCAGTCAAATTTCTATAGATGCTGATAAGCTTTCGCACAGACCTCGCTACGCGTTGACCCATATCGGTGAGCTGAAAGCTGAATTGACATAAAAAATTAGGTCTGCGGCGGCTCACGAATTGGAAGCGGTCATTGTAATGAGTTCAGTGGGGGAGAAGACAACCACGCTTACGTCGGCGATAAAGTACAGTAACGCGGACGAGTGGATAGATACTCGATATTTGACTCCGTCCACAATAAAAAAAGCTGGAGGCAGAAATATAAAAGCCAATAAACCTCTCAGTGCGATCTAAATCGCAAGCAAAGATGACAAAGTCGTATAGTTAGCTCGTCGACGCCGATTGTAGGGCCAATGCTCTCCACATTGGAATTTATTTTCAGATTCAGACGGAGTCGTTGCTTCCTGCAAAGAAGACTTGATATACGTTGTACTACTAAGGCATTCAATGCTATAATTAGTGGTCTGGATCAAGAGAAAGAATATCTCGGTCCACAGCGTATTGGTGGCCCCACATGTAAGAAAGAGTGGCAAGTATACGAGACCTATTAGACCTACCAAAGAGTCAAATTCTCGACGCACGCATTAGCTTTTTCACAGAATCTATCAGCACTTTTAGAATGCTAAAAATCTATAAGCTTTGTTTCTGACTGTGGCTCTCGGAAAATTCACGCAAACACGGGCATAGTAGTACCCGTGACTCGCCTGAGCAAGATAGATCATTTGACACTTGTTTCAGCCGTTTTAATTGGCGAACAAACAGAAAACTGCTTATAGGATTGGTTCTTATGTCCCATGGGCTTCCGGACATACTATACTAATCAGAAAACCGTACCTGAATACTACATTCTGGCAGACGCAAACTCGCCTGCTGACGGCAAAGATTTGACTTTCGTTCGACAGTTGATCACACACAAATAATCAAATATGTGTGCTCAAAGTCACACCGCGCACCATGTGCGATGTTGCCTCACATTTGTAGTCCGACAAGTTATCAATGATCGTGTCTGGGGTCAGCAATGTCGATGGGCTTATCACAACGTATCGACGAGCTCAAACTTTCTGGAGCTACACTTATCATCAAAGCTATGAGCACTTCTTAGTATAGTTTCTATGGAAAAAGATGCAAAACCATCCGCCTTAGAATTACAAAATCATTTTTTATATAATTATGAGGGAAAAATATATCTGTATTTATTAAGGGAGACTTTAGTATTGTTAGATTTTAAAAGCGTATCACTGAAAAGGGTGAGTTTGACGGATATGAGCAAAACAATTTTTTTATCATTGGAACTTTCGTGGACCTGGTGAGGCATGGGAAAGCGTACACCATCGACCTTCTCAATACAATCTAACATTAACGCAGAGGTATTACAATCCTCAGCACTTCGAGTCGTATGACTCCTAGTACCTATTCAAAGCACTGTTCTTGCGCTCGATCTTGTCGGTATGGCGAGAGAAATTTTTTCATTTGGTGGCTGATGGTGTCCATAGTCCCCGCTATATTGGTCATAAAGCTGTGCGCTTTGACCGGCAGGTCGAGTCTAGAACTTACTACGAGCGGAGCGGCTTTTCAAAGTATTTAAAGCAATTAATGCTTAGAGGCGATGTGGTTAATTCGACTGTGAAGCTTATAGGTCATATGAAGAAAGAAGCTCATCTCCTCCTTAACATCGCAAAGGTCAACAGAATACTGCAGTCTGACCACCAGGGCTAACTACAAGTGCAGACTCATACTAATGTATTACGCCGAAGTAGTCATTTCTCGATAATTTTTTAATGAGCAGCGTCCTCCAGCACCTCATAAACCAAATGCACTTTCGTGTATTGAAACAAAAGTCCTTTCATAGGCCATATAATTTTCTTGTTAAGTGGCGAGGTAATTGTGCTTCACAAAACTCGTTGGAGTCGTTTGAACTGATACATTGCTTTTTGAAACTGTAGAGGTACAGCGCTTCAGAAATATTTTGATGTCTTTAAACCACCCATTGGGGTACACCACATAGCATTCGGATTTTCAGCGCTGGACAGACATTCTGCCAGAGACAAGATATGAAGGAGTTGAGCTGTATCTCACGTCAAGAGAGCAATTTGTAGAGTAAGTTCACAGGTGCTCATTACTTTGTTTGTTCTAGCTCTCTTTTATGTTAGCTGCCTGAAGTTTCCTTCATTCCGTATATACATTGGCCGTTCAAGAAATATTATTTATAATACTGGGGGCATTTAAGGTTGTACCAAAAACGGTACAACCCAATTTTGTCTTCTGGCTTCTTATGACGCCGAGTTGTATCACCAGGCGATACTGTTACGGTGCTAAAGACATGCTCATGACAGACGTAAGATCGCGGTGAATGGCTTTTTTCAAACAAAGTTTTTTGTAGATGCCACGCGATTTGAGGCCACAAAAGAGACCAGGTGGGGCGCGAAACAGAAAAGCGTACCGCTTGGTGCTATAGCCGGCATAGATGTATCGGGAAATTTCGTATCTTCCTCGCAGGACCTATTGTTTAAACATAGAGTTATTTTTCATGAGATGGCGACTAACGTCGTTAACTGACGGTGGGCGAGTCTTCAAGACTTGTTTGGTCTACTTTGATTACTGAGCCCACCTATTTGAATTACCGAGGGTAATCATTTTTGACTATGCCCTCTTCTTCCTGGTACTCCACACTGAAGACCTTGCAAAGGCATTTCAGATCGGGTCTTGGCTCTTGAGAAATATCATGTAATTTCTGTCTTTACATTTGAGGCATTTTGCACGGCCGGCGAGCTTGACACCAAATATAAACCTTTTGAGAAACGATCCTCGGCAAAAAAGGTGGTTTGCAGCATTGTCGATAGCCTGGGACCTTTGCAAACAGGTGACAAGAAGAACTTTAGCCTTAGCCCCTGCGGTACTTCTCACATTTTTTGTCGCCTGATAGCGGCAAAGGATGTAGAGCAGTAGGTGCCCGTTATACGGTATGATCGAGTGGAAAATGGCTTTGCACCATTTAAATACTCTGTCGATTGTCGGACCTCTTTGCGATGCGTTTTGTCACAGGTATGACCAAACACGTTTTGCTTACCGAATAACAAAGTTATGAATAGCACTCATATTTATTTATTTTTTTGAACGTAATCAAAGACTTTTGAGGGAATGAGTTGCTTACATAAATAAAGCTGACTCTTTTTGCAAGATCTGGTCTCTCACTCACTCCTCGGCATTTAAGATATAGTGGCATCTAGTGCACGACAGGCCTTCTATCGGCGTCTATAAGTGAAATACTCCGTAAGATACCGATACAAATAAAGTATCCTTTAATGCTGATTACCTATTGAATTTACTTTTGTCTCATGCAGTGTACAGTCGCTCATTGAACGACCGTATTGTCTTCTGCAAGCCAGGCTGCCAGTCGTAACAAAAGAAGCACCACCCTTTACATATGGTGTAATGGGCCTTACATAAAGCCGAGGCTTTATGTTATAAAACCAGCTTCATGTTAGGATGGAGTGAAAACACAAAAGGGGTTTTAAATGCTGCTTTCATATCTCGAATAAAGGGCTATACAGTTTTAGCACCCCATTTACATTACCTTGACCTTATACAAACACGTTGAGCTCGATTTCATTCTGTGCGAGGCATATCCATACTCTATGCAGAGGAGTACTGCGTAGTACATGTTCTCACGCACATTGTAGTTCTTCCATATGCAGTATATAACTGCAGCTTTGTGTAATTCGTAAATGTAATGGATAGCGTCCGAGAAGTTGTAGTGATATTCTGCTTTAATTTTTGCACTTTAATTTAATCGAACAGCGCTTGCTTGTGCATAAGGGGCTCTCGAGCTAGTTATGACTTAAACAAATTAAAGCTTCCGGGTACCGAGAATGTACGCAAACGAAATAAGCACAAGGGCATAAGATTCTCAATTTGACACGAAAATGGAAAAATGGTCTGTTTGAAGTTGAATGTCCTTTGAACAAGTATGTTTTCTTCCATTATCGGTCGATTTAATATTCGGCAATTTCCGCACGCATTCAAGAAATTTTACGTATCTTAAACGCTTAATGGGATACGTAAAAGGTATAAAGTCCCCGCCATACTATTGATGACGAGTGAAGTCGTTCATCAAGAACCAGAAATTCGTGAAAAATAATGGACAGAGTATTACCGGTACACTGTACATAGGTCCATTTTGGTAGACTGTATATTTACTCAGTATTATATAGGCCGTAGCTTCTCGCTATCCACCATATCGCTCTCGACAATTTCGCCATTGAAGTTTACATAGCTTTTAACAGCATTAGTAGGGTAATGTTCAATTGCTGCAGTATTGGTCTCAGTAAGGAGAGTGTTAAATACCCTTTAATAGTTATGTGCGACTATTATAACTGACATACCAATAAGGCTAAATTTTAGTGAACGTTTGGATTTGCGTATTGACCTTACTATGTGCCTTACGTTTGTATGTCGGCCCACCTGCCACGACTGTATGACTACTTTAACATGTAATTTCTGTACCTTGTACCTTGTATGTTTAAGCAAAAATTTAAATACGAGAACGTAGTTAGGCAACTTCTGGATGATAGTACAGAGCTCAGTATGGCCACCCGTCTCCAATATATACATATTTACAGTTTACTAACAATACACGGTCTACTTTAAGCCTTGTCTTATTCGTTCTATTTTTGGTACTTGATAAATAAATTAAATCGTTGTTAGTACTTTTGCGAGGACTTTATCTCTGTATAATCGCTTGAGATTTATTACAAATTACCTCAAGCTGCAAACGTGTACTGCAAATTAAACAGCGATGAACGAGTGCTAATTTATAGTGTACGTGAGAGCATGTACCGTGCACTACTTATCTTTCAGCATTGAAATAGTGACTTTTAACCCATGGCACGATAACTGAATCTTGACTGCTAATGGGGTTGAAGCGCTAGATTAGAAAGCTAGATCTTTGTGACTTGAGAGCAGCTATAAATTCTTATGCTTTATTACTAATGAAGCCGTCTGTATGATATAAAGCCTCGGCTTCAAGTGAGGCCCGTTGCATCGGTGTATCACATCATTTCCTCGACATCGATATATAAAGTGCAGTCTTACAATTGTTGCGGCGGGCGACCTATGACGATCTCGAACAGCACCTGATCCAGTAAAGGCTTGCAGGAAAATATACGATAGTTTGATGAGCGACTGTTCTCTTTTATCAGTCTAATGGGACATAAAAAAATTATCAAAGAGTGATTAAATCTATACAATGTCCTTGTGTTTAGACATCTCCTTTAATACTCAATAAGCGACAATGTTGATCTCTATGTAACTGACCAATCAATTCTGTCAGCAAGACTTCGATTACATTTACAAGTTTAGGGATGATTGCTATCCGTCGCGCTCGGGGGCTTACCTAAAAAGGTGTGATAGTTGACGTTAGACATATTGGCCTCGCAAAATGCCTCAAATGTTAGGATAGCAAAGCCCATCGCGTTTCCGATGAGTGGAAATCAGCCCTAAGGAACTTTCGCTGATATGAGTTAGGGTAAGAAACTCGGGTGGGCCTAGCAACAGAAGTCTTTAAATTGAGCAGACTACCGATGTTACTCGCCATTTTGTAAAATTTACTCACTCTTTGACAAACGGGTCCAACAAAGAAGAAAGAATGCTTTCGAATGTTTACTGATTGGTCAATGCACTTATCTACATTGCGCGCCACAAGCGCCTTCAGTGGCCACTCCTCACTTGGCATCTATAAGCAATTTGTGTTAAAGCGCCATCGTTCCAGCGCGCCCTTACGGAGATCACGCACGTGCTTTCGAAAAATGCCACTTAACGATATCATTTGTTGTCGAAAGAAGTTACAAGAAATGAGTGAGTTTTACCCGAGCTTAGCTGCTGCGTAGCACCGCAATTATCACTATTCGATTATAAAGTGCTGTTTACTATTCAATGAAACCCCAGAATGTAACACAGAAATCAAAACAGATCATCGAGCCACTTTACGCCTGTAAACTAAGGTTAAAATTCGCGCCTTCAAAGGGTCTGAGATAGCACAGCCTTGAGATAGACCGTCTCTTGCAAAATGTCAAGCCAGGCGCTGAAACAACAAGAACCTTGCGTGAATAAGGGGCACCCCAACGTGCGGCCACAACTTACAAACGGTTAGTGTTGGAGATTCCAGATTGCAAAGAATCATTCTTTGGCCGTTTCAGCGGCTCCAAAAAACCTGTAAAGCATGATTACCGCACCACTTCACAAGAAATTTATGGCGTCTGTGAAAGGACTTCTGCTTCACTGCGTGCTCTACAAGAAAGTGTGGTTGGCTTTGCAGGAGCCCCAGAGGAGTCTGCTCGTTCCTCAGCATCAAGACATTTGTATGGAAAGCAAGATTTCCGGCAAAACAGGTTTATTTACGCTTACGATCGCACTCGGAGAAGGTCCTGGCTGTCAGATCGCGGTCTTAAAATAAACGTGGACTTCTGAGAATTTTGGCGAATAATTAAGCTTCTCTACCCATTCAATCCATGTACTTTAAAGTCTAATCGTCCGCCTCGCTCTTCGGAGTAAGGTGTTTATGTTCATAGTGAATTTGCTTTTCTCGTAGTGAGCTCTTAGCTTGGCCGGGCACTCAAAGCGCGGTCATCATACCAGCGACTATGGACACCATCAGCCGCCATATGGGTTCCCTTCCGCCATACCGACAAGATCAAACACGGAGCAGTGCTTTGAAGATGTGCTGAAATTCGTAGGAGTTAAAGTCTTGAGGATCAGAACTCCTCTAATAAGGTTGGGTGTGTCAACATCGTCTTTGTATATTCGATGGTGTGCGCCATCCGCGCCACTCCAGGACAACCAAAGCTTTAATGATACTCCGCTTTGTTTCGCCCAAAGATATCAAGCTTACTCTTTCCTGTGGTAAGCTCTTAGGATCTAGTAGCACGTAAACCACTCAATAAAGATACAGTTTTTCCTTTTATACAGAATTAAAAGATCCGCTTGCTTTACTTTAGTAAATGCAATCACATCAGTTGACTTGCAGCTAATCTTTTGTGCAATCGTAGAGTCGTTTCCGAAACGTCATTGCATTTAAAATCAAATGTTGGCAAAAAAGATCTCCAAGCCTTTCGCTTACTTATCCCAGAAGCATTCGTGGTAGCGTAGCTATTAAAAAAATGATTTGTCGAAACAGAAGGGTGTTATATTCACGCATGTGACGCCATAGCGCAGTGTCTCTTCGAGCACACACGGCTGCTTTAGCTCGCGTGACCAGCTGTCGAATAAAGCTGTTTTCTTTGGCATAATGGGATTTGCCAAAATGTAGTGGTTAGCCGCGAGTTCCAATACAAATATAGTGCTTGAAGGTCCATTAAACTTAAGTACTGTAGCTATAAGCAGCCTTGCTGTTGATTTGCCAGTTGTACTTGCTGGAACAGGTGCCAAATACAATATCTTGCGCAGGCAAATCACGCACAATACTATGCCCATGTTTGCACTAAAATTTCAGCAAGCTGAAGTCAATGACAAAGCCTACCGGCTTTTAAAAGATGATTAAAAAAGGATATATGAGTCGTAAAACTCAATATTCAACATGTCTTGACCTCAAGGACCACAAGTATAATCATCATATGCCTCAGAAGTACATCACACTTTGCGTGTGCTCTAAAAACAATTGACGGGTAAGGCTGGGTGTGCCAAATCCACTCCTAAGTAGAGCAGACGGGCTGTCCATACGTAGTCACGCAACTGTTATCGGTGTCAAAGACTTAATAAATCAACTTTGTCGTCATCACCTGCAATTAGAAAATGCATGAAACTTCTTGGTTGTTTTTTTTTCTGTTTCTTTGAAATTAATTCGTTAACAGAGCGTTTAGCCCTGTTGAATTTGGCCTTTTCATAGTTTGGCCTGCGCAAAAGCTCGTCAGCAGCCTCAGTTAGTTTAAATGGACCGAATTTGACGTAGAAGTGCTTGCCTGCGACAAATGCAGATATTTTACCAATCTTTGGGACGAGTGGGGCATATAGAATGCCACTCATACAGGTCCATGTCAAATAAGACCATCGAACCTAAGAATCCAGTATACGCTCGTGGAACTATACTTTTGTATATTGAAAGCAAACAAACCTTTGTTATGAGTGTGGTTGATCCGTCCGGCAGCCCTAAATTGTCTCGTCTCGAACAAGATGACTTGTACATAACCGTCTTATTGGGTTGCGGTAACGCGAAACAGATAGTCTAGCCGGAGGCGGTGTTCACGAAGCTAAATTTCTCTGCCTCGTCCGGCAAAGCCATAAACAGATACCCGCTGAAGTTTCGATCCTGCTGGTGCTAGATAATCAACACCATATAATACAGATATTATTATATTATATCCTTTTTCATTAAAATAGAAAATAGTCTTTGCTAGATCGTACTATATATATGCAAATACTTGGTTGGGCCAAACTATCCCTTTCAGCTACTTAAGAAAAAGTAATGGAAGCCAATCGTGTACAGCTTTCACTTTCCGCTCGATCTGAATGGCTGCTTACCAAAAACCCGAGATTTTGGTGTCATCTACCGCAAACCCATTAATCGATGTTGGTATGTTCGTTGGTCGTTTATCCAATTTTAGACGAGCATATTGTCGAAACAGAAGCCCACATTGTCGGGAAAATTGATTGACTAGACGGCCAAACGTTTTCGGGGCATTTGGTAGTCCATGTCGCTTTCACACCCTTTCTATTGAGCACTGGGCGTATTAATCGTCGCGAAAGCTAATATTTTGTACTCGTTCCGATTTGGTGGTAGCCATCTATGAAAGCCAGTGCGCTATGCAAAGTGCATATGCACGGGTTGTAAAGCAGCAAAATCTTTCTTGAAAACGGCACTTTCTCAGGTACCGCAGCACAGATCAGCTCATTATTAGTAGAGCCAGTTGCCTTTTTCCGTGTAAGGTTTTAAGTACTGACAGAAAGTCCGTGACAAGTATGGAGACTTCTATCCCCGTATTATGAAGATTTTGGCTTTTGCGACTAATTGCTTAATGTCAAACTACTATTTTAAACTATGAAGACCATTGGCAACAACGATAGTTGCGTATTTGCTACAAAAAACCGTGAATTCTCGGCTTCATGTATGCTTCCATAAGGCTCGAGCAGGAAGATGAAGGTCTTGATGCTTGACTTACGCCAGTTTTTCACTGAAATTAAAAAAGGTGATTAGTGTAAGCCAGCTATCTGTACAAGTGCAGTGATGGCTATGTGTGTCTCGCAATTGGTGAATATCATTAAATGGTGCCTAAAACGCCAACACCAATATGCTTTGATAGGGTGAAGATGAGCCTTCATCAACTTCAGTTCTGGCTCTGCCAGACGAGACAAACATGTTAAACGTCATTTTGGAGTCTTTCGACACTGTCTATCGGTTACGCGTTTTTGATAGAGGGTATCCGGCTTCAGTCCGGACAGAGTAAAGCTACTGGACAGAATCACCTCAATTATGACCAGAAGCTACTTGCCATGAAGTAAGCATTGGTCAAGTCCCTAGAGCTTGTTCGAAGCTGTATTTTTCTGTAGTCCGCTCCGATCATACATCTATAAGCACGGCAAAGATAAGCCAAATCGTTCCGAAGTAGGGCAAGATAATTGCCATCTTTCGCAAAATAAGATTTTCGTGTTAAAGCTCTCACGACAAACAATTTTGTCTGATGTACAAAGCTGATGTTGCTTTTGAGGTTATTGGCACGATTCCATATCGTATTGTAGATGTCAAGATCGATCAAGCAATTTACCCCTCGACAGCATTTTTGTTGCATCACTCTGACTTATTGTTCGAGATGTGCTATTAGAAAGTAAATGAAGCAGATCTTCCCCAAATCGTTTATTTCAGCGACAAGAAACTGAAGAACGGGGTACTTTGGAAGACACGTGATACTTCAATTCGATCAATGCACTATTTTTTAGTTTCCATTACATATTGATTGTCCTACATGTGCATTGTATGAAATGTCCTGTGAATTTCAAGTATGTAAGGATCTTTGAGAGCTGCAAGAGGGTCAAACTCACTGGCTTCCTTACAGGACCTAATTCTTTCGTGAGGCTTGAGCTTGGTAACACTTTATATCTTCTAAAGCTGCCGGAACTTAATGCATAGTAGTGCTCGTGTGCCACCTAAGCAAATAATACATTTGGTATCTGCTTCAGCTAGGATAATCTAGAAACAAAAAGCAAATAAAATTGTGGATATGGCATAAGAACTATGGCTGTTTGGGCACTACGGTGTATTTCTGTTTGCTACTGCGCTATCACAAGTTCTGTAAAGATTATTGAGAATTTTATTACTAATGTCACCACCAAATAGTAGTCGAACAGGCAATCCGACAAAAAGGGTCAACCAAGTACCCAAAGCTACACTGCACGATATGTACACTAAGTAATCGCATTGGTGTAACGATGGGTAAGCTTGCTTTCAGCAATGCGAATCACGCATCTCTCGGTTCTTTAGTTGGGACACCTAAAAGTCTTCTAGCTCTTCAAACTACGCTGACTTTTAAAATAAGGGGAGGAGAGGCTGGGAAAACCTTTTTTTATAAATCTTAAGCTTATAATCGGTTTCTATATGTAATCAAACCTTAGCTAGATTAACCAAAAGAAGTGGCTACCAAACATGACAAGGAAGTTCAAGGTTATTTGTTAGAGGGATATGGTACTTAAAGCCACCATAAACGTTGAAACATCGTTAGGCCAAACCTTTTACGGTCGGATGAGACGGCGTGCACCAACGATCTTCTCGAAAAATGTCGACGCACCCAATATACTATGCATGGCATTTTAGCAAGCAATAAGATCCTAGAGCCCCCGAGTCGAATAGGAGTCCTGGGTGACCCAGGTTTTTCTCGAAGCGTTCCCCAGGACTCAAGTTTGCTAGCAGAATAAGTGCGGGTAGTCTTATGGCGTCAGTCAGGGCCTAAAGTTAGCGGCATGTTGGTGGTAAGGCTGATCAAGCTAGTATTCATGAGTATCTGCGCTATGAGCTGCCAACTAATCCTGGATCTCATTTTGTTCACAAGCGCCTTCTTTACGCTGTATAGTATACTTTGCTTCGACGCACGGCCGTTGCTCCACCTCAGATCACATTGTCAAATAACTACGTCTCCACTTCAATAGCCTTAAAGGTCCAGGGCCACCCCAAATAAACTGCTCCCTCACCGTCAGAGCCGAGATGGAAAGCATTCTTGAGTAATTACTCGTGGCCACATTCGAGCTACCACTTCTCGTGCTGAAGGCACAAGGTCAAGAAAGCATCGTATTCCTTGACGCTTTTCGACGGCTAAGGTCAGCGGTCCTTTTACGTAGAGTTCGAAGTCGGGCGCCAAATGTATTTTGTGAAGTCTCGCAATCATCTTACGGTACAGAGCTTTTGAATTAGCTTCTGGACTGTTGCTTCAAAGCCGACGTGATTTCGATTAACAAAGAGTGGGCGCTTTGCGGGTTTTGTCCGCCACCCGTGGATTGGTAGCAGTAATCCCAACTCTCGCTGGGTTCTTACATTTTACCTTTTCTGGCTTTGCCTCGTGCCGAAGCCGAGACATCTTGGACATGAGTTATCTTTGTCACACTCAGTGCTTTCGATTTACGAGGAGTAGTACTTTGTCTAATGTGGTCAAAATTCAACTTGTATCACTCTGAAAGTTCATCAGTCCTAGAATAGATTCGCCGAATGAGCCGTGGTGCTGACACAACCCAATCGTATCCCCAGAGTGGTGCAAGTCAATTTTGTCGACTGGTTAATATAAACGCCAACTGGTGCAATCCACTCTAGTCTACTGGATTCTTCCGACGCCGAATAAAACTCTTGATCGGAAAACATGCGGTGCTAAAGCACGCTCAAAACAGCCGTGAGGCTACGCAGAATAAATGGCTCTTCTTACTTTTCTCAGAATCATCACACGACAACTGCCGCGGTGCGCAAAAGAGATTATCGAACAGCTCTACGGTATGACCCGCATCGGTCTGAATCACCGTCCTGCCCTTCTTCGCTAGACCCATTGTCCAAAAATTAAGTAACTACCTCACGGCGCGGCAACTTGCGTGGGTACTTGACCGCGTGGTAGTCGCAAAGCCTGTCGCCCATGAACCTACCCTTTATTATGATGTGGTGTGCCGTCTTTAACTTCATATCTTCTCTTAGATCGCATATCTTCCTGCGTCCTCCCTATAATGTGCTGGATGATCCGGTCACTGCACTTGTCGATCTAAAGGAATCGACGACTGAAAGATGGGCTGGCACTGGGCATGAGACACCGCACTTATCCACATCAACGGCTTTCGAAACTTTTCTCATCTGAAGTTTTATTTTCGAAATACGGCTTAAAGTGGAAATTATGCCTTCTCCACAAACCTCACTAGTCATCACACTCACCACATTCGTCTAGAATAAAAGCGCCTAAAGAATAGCGACTTTCTTTCTTGTATCGAGCGCGCATGCAGAATTTGTCACGAATATAAATCTAAATAAAGACTAAAATTCGTTGGAACGCGAGCACAATGTCCCTTAATAGAGCGCCTTTTAATTACAGAGAGCATTGAATCGTCGTTATAGTTATAATCTTACAAAGAGCCCTTTTCAGCGGTTGTCTATTTAATCATGCCACCAGACCCCACAACGTCATTTTTTATTGCTGGAAGCGGCTTGGCTTGGTTGCATTCTGCGGTTGGTCGGCTGTTGACCAAAATGAAAAGCGCAAATGCGCCGCGTGTATAGATGAGAGAGGTAAAGTCCGCCCAATAAATCAATTGAAGTGATGATGAAGCTTATGTGTTGATTTACCGATATAAGATGTGAGCGACAACATTGAATTCCAACGGGACCTAAGAGCCACTAGTCACCACTCAATTTCTTGAGCTCGCATCAATCCAGATGTCTATTTGCAAGGATGCATAATGTCATCCGAGCAACAGGAACAATTCTTAAAGCATCAATAGATTGGCTGAAACCTGTCCAAAAAGTGGCCATCATGCGCCATTGTGTAGTTACAATTTTGTCCACGAAATGTTTTTAATAGCAAGCAAGCTAAGCGCGTGCGCATTCTGGCTGGTCGCTCTTTGCTTGTTGCCCTGCTTGACTGACTCGAGGACCGCCTGGGCGCGCCTTACTAAACTCAATATGACGCCAATCGACAATTGACTCAATTGTTGATACTATCGTCTTCCACCAAACAAGAGTTGCTGCCTATTTAGCGCCGGAAAAGAATAGTTGATCGACTCAACCTAGAATACCGTACATTTTGGATTGCCTTCGATGTACGTTGTCGAAGTCACGGCCACTCATCATATGCCCACCTTAACGTGCTGCTTTATTGATGAGGAACTACCTAGCCACAGATAACACGTATTTGCTAATTTCTTTAAGGTACCAAAGACATTTGTCACCGAACGTGAACTGACGTTCATGATTGTTGTTTCAAGCAACGAAAACATCAATTTGCTTTTTTGTCTATAAAGTACCACCTTTGCCTGAGAAAGGATAAATTTGCGAACATCGCCGTTTTTAAAATTCTGAAAAAAACTGGAACAGCTGAGTGCGATCAGGAACTAAAGTCGCATACAATAAACAATTGACAAGGATGCGATCAATTTTCTCGCACCATGACATGGTGTAACTTGTAGAGATATAAGATCAGCACAAAGTCCGATTTTATATGCCACAACTTGCATTTTCATTTTGGTCACACGACAACTTCGCTTATGAAAGTGCGCATACAGCAACAAAGTCGGCGGGGATATGCTGATGGTGGGAATTTTCCGCCAGCTAGCTTGTTTGCAATTATTTGGCTACAAACAGGAAGGGAAAGAGCGTCGGTTAGCCTTAGCTACCGATCAATCTTCTTTGCGTTCCCGGCAAGGTCTCAGTTTCAGCCCTGAAAATAGCTTTGAAGAAGTACAAACTGCGGCTTGGTACATCCTTTGAGAAGTATGGGGACAATGCTGTGAAATGTCACGCTATGTTAACATCATTTTACAGGATGGCGTGCAGAAACAATCCTTGACAAGCTCCAGCAACGCCTTTAAGCTTCCAATGATGCTTAGCCTTGAAGGTTTTGATCCGCATTGTCGGTATGTGCAGCCTCGGCAGTGTTGGAAGCCACATCGATTGAGGAGAGGATGAAGCTCTACCAAAAAGAAATCAAAGAGAAAAGCTTTTCCGGGCAGCATTTAAATTTTGATCATCTCTACTTGCTACCAGCAGCAGAAGATTTCAAATCGTCAGTTCAGCATAGCTGAGAAAGCCTCTCCGGCATCAACCCCAGAGCGCTATGCCGTGCGATCCATCGGAATTATAGAATGAGGAGAATTTTACGCGGCCTTCACGTCGACACAGCATCTGTGGAGAAGTGGGGCATAACAGGAATTGTTGTCGTCAAGTTTCTCGAACAATTTTCACATGAATCGCATCGTCGGCTCTAGTAACAACGACCCAAAAACTGTCGCGGGGATACACTTTGTGCCGAGATAGAATGGAAGAATTTTCTATACCCAAATCGCAAATGGGTGGTCTAAAAACCACAAAATACCTCCGAAGCTTTGGCTTGATGGTTTAAAAAGAAAAATATCAGTTCTTGGCCGCTTAAACGACTCCAACGAATTCTGTGTAGCACAATTACCGCGCCACTTCACAAGAATCTCATAATACTTTGAAAGGACAACTGTTTCGCTGCGCACTATACACGAAAGTGCAGTTAATTATATGAAGCGCTGGAGGTCGCTGCTCATAAAAATATATATCGAGAAATGACTACTCCGGCGTGAAACCCTAGTATGAGACTGCACTTATTATAGTCCTTGGCAGTCAGACTGCAGTATTCTGTTGACCCTTGTAATACCATAAAGGAGATGAACTTTTTTCACCATTAAGCCTCTGTTTATGGCTTTGCCGAACGAGGCAGAGAAATTTAGATCGTAAACACCGCTTCCGGCATAACTATCTGTTCCGCGTTACCGCAACCCAATTAGACGGTTCTGTACTAGTCATCTTGTTCGAGATGAGACAGTTTAGAGCTGCCGGACGGATCTACCACACTCGTAACAAGGATTGGTTTGCTTTAAATATACACAAGTATAATTCCACGAGCGTATACTAGGTGCTTAGATTTTAAGGTCTTATGTGAAATGGACCTGTACTAGTGGCATTCTATACGCCCCACTCGTCCCAAAGATTGGCAAAATGGCTGCATTTGTCGCGGATTACGTCAAATTCAGGCCATTTAAACTATCTGAGGCTGCTGACGAGCTTTCGCGCAGGCCAAACTATGAGTTGGATAGGGCTACACGCTCTGTTGACGAATCATTTTCTAGGAAACAAAAAAGAAAACCAACTTAGACTTTTTATACGCATTTCTAATTGCAGGCGATGAGGCCAAAATTGATTTATTCACCCCTCTTGACACCGATAACAGTTGCATGACTACGTGTGGACAGCCCGTCTGCTCCACTATAGAGTGGATTTGGCACATCCAGCCTTACCCGTCAATTATTTAATTTACTTAAGAAACACGTGAAGTATGATGTACTTTTGAGGCATATGATGATTCAACTTGTGGTCGTTGGGTTCAAGACATGCTAAAGATTTAGTTTTACGACTCATACATCCTTTCCATAAGTATCTGTTAGAAGTCAATAGGCTTTGTCTTTTCCCTCAGCTTGCTGGAAATTAATGCCAACATGGGCATAGTATTGTGCGTAATTCGCCTGAGCAAGATATTGTAATTGTCACCCGTTCCTGCTAGTACAACTGGCAATCAACAGCAAGGCTTCTAATAGCTACAGTACTTAAGTTTTATGAACCTCCAAGCACTATATTTATATTGGAACTCGCGGCTAACCGCTACATTTTGACAGACCCCATTATGATAAAGAAAAGAAATCCATTCGAGGGATGGCCACACGAGTTAAGTAAGCCGTGAGTTCTCGAAGAGACACTGCGCTATGGCGTCACATGCGTGAATTTAACACCCTTCTATCTCGAAAAATCAAATATTTTTAGCTACGCTCCCACGAATGCTTCTGGGATGAGAAAGCGAAAGGCTTAAAGATCGTTTTTGCCAACATTTGATTTTAGATGCAATGACGCTTCGAAAAAAACTCTACGATTGTACAAAACGTTAGCTGAGCACAATTAGCAGGTCAACTGATGTGATTGCATTCACTCAAGTAAAGCAAGCGGATTCTATAGTCTATATGAAAGGGAATATCGTATCTTTATTGAGTAGTTTACGTGCTACTAGATCCTAAGATCTTAGCACAAAAAAGGAAAAGTTGATAACTTTGAGCAATACAAAGCGTAGTATCATTAAAGCTTTGGCTGTCCTGGAGAGGCGCGAATGGCGCACACCATCGACTATTCAAAGACGATGTTGACACACCCATTATTAAAGGTTTTATGATCCTCAGGACTTCAAGTCTTACGAATTCCAACACCTCTTCAAAGCACTGCTCCGTGTTTGATCTTGTCGGTATGGCGAGAATTGTAGCCATATGGCTGTTGATGGTGTCCGTAGTCACCGGTATAATGGCCATTAAGCTGTGCACTTTGAGTGCCCGGCCAAGCTTAGAGCTCAATACGAAAAGAGTAGATTCCCTAGGCAACTTAAACACCTTACTTTAATGAGCGAGGCGGACGATCGGACTGTAAAGTACATGGATCGCATGGGCAGAGAAGCCCAGTTCTTTGTCAACATTTAAAAAGTCAAAGTTTTCCGAAAACCGCGGTCCGACCTACTCTGGGTGCGATCCTAAGCGCATATAAATCCGTTTCGCCGGAAATGTTGCTTTCCAAATAAATGTCTTAATGCTTAATAACGAGCAGCCTTCCCCAGAGCTCCTGCAAAGCCGACCCACTATTGTGTGGAGCGCGCAATGAAGATGAAGTCCTTTCACAGACGCCATAAACTCATTGTGAAAAGGCGCGGTAATTGTGCTTTACAGGGTTTTTTGGAGCCGCTGAAACGGCCAAGGAATGAATCTTTGCAATCTAAAATCTTCAACACTAAGCGTTTGTAAGTTGTGACCTCACGTTGGGGTGCCCCTTATTCACGCTCGGTACTTGATATTTAGCGCCTGGCTTGACAGTTTGCAAAAGACGATTTATCTTAAAGCTGTGCTGTCTCAGACCCTTTAAAAGCGCAGATTCTACATTTAGCTTACAGACGAAAAGTAGGTTGATAAATTAATTTGATTTCTGTTTTACATCCTGAGGCGTAATCGTAAACAGCACTTTATAGTCGAATAGCGATAATTGCGGTAGCTAAGCTTGAGTAAAACTCACTCATTTTTTGTCACTTCTTTCGACAAAAAGTGATATTGTTAAGTGCCATTTTTTCGGTACCAAAAGCACGCGCATGATTTCCGCAAGGGCGCGCTGAACACAATGGCGCTCTAACACAATTTGCTCAAAAATGCTACGTGAGGAGTGACCATTGAAGGCGCTTGTGGTGCGCAAGGTAGATAAGTGCATTGGCCGATCAATTAATATTCCAAAGCATTATTTCTTCTATGTTGGATCCGTTGATCAAAGAGTGAGTAAATTTCCTCAAAATGGCGACAAACGTTAGTACTCGGCTCTACTGGAAGACTTCTATTGCCAGTCCCATCCGTGTTTCTTACCTTAACTCACATCATCGAAAGTACCTCAGGGTGGGTCTTTACTCATCGGAAACGCTATGGACTTTACTGTCTCCACATTTGAGGTATTTTGCAAGGCCAATACGTCTAACGCCAACTATCACAACTTTTTTGGTAAGCCCCCGGGCACGACGGAAAGCACTCATCCCTTAAGATGTTAATGTAATCAAAGTTTCGCAGACAGAATTAATTGGTCAGTTACATAAAGATCAACATTGACGCTTATCGAGTATTAGAGAAGATATCTAAACACAGGAACATTGTATGGAATAAATTACTAATATATTTTTGGTCCTATTAGACTGATAGTAGAGAATAGTCGCTAATCATACGATCGTATATTTTCCTGCAAGCCTTTACTGGGTAAGGTGCTGTTCGAGATCATCAAAGATCGCCCGCCGCAACAATTGTAAAACCGCACCTTACACATATAGATTTCGAGGAGATTATGTGACACACCGATGCAACGGGCCGCACTTGAAGTCGAGGATCTGTATCATAAAGCCGACTTCATTTACATCAAAACAAAAGAAAAATGGGAGTATTTTTAGCTGCTTTCAGCAATCTAGCGCTCCATCCACATTAGCAGTTAAGATTCAGTTATCGTGCCATGGGTTAAAACTCACAATATCAATGCTGTGTGCGAGGTATAGGCATGCTCTATGTAGAAGAGTAGTGCACGGTAAATTTTCTCACGTACACTATAATTTAGCACTCGTTCATCGCTGTTCGATTTGCAGTACACGTTTGCAGCTTGAGGTAATTTGTAATAAATCTCAAGCGATTATACAGAGATAAAGTCCTCGCAAAAGTACTAACAACGATTTAATTTATTTATCAAGTACCAAAAATAGAACGAATAAGACAAGGCTTAAAGTAGACCGTGTATTGTTAGTAAACTGTAAATATGTATATATTGGAGACGGGTGGCCATACTGAGCTCTGTACTATCATCCAGAAGTTGCCTAACTACGTTCTCGTATTTAAATTTTTGCTTAAACATACAAGGTACAAGGTACAGAAATTACATGTTAAAGTAGTCATACAGTCGTGGCAGGTGGGCCGACATACAAACGTAAGGCACATAGTAAGCTCAATACGCAAATTCAAACGTTCACTGAAATTTAGCCTTATTGGTATGTCAATTATAACAGTCGCACATAGCCATAAAAGGGAATTTAACACTCTCCTTACTGAGGCCAATGATGCAGCAATTGAACCTTGCCCTACTAATGGTGTGATGTGCAATGAAAATTCGATGGCGATATTGTCGAGAACAGTGTGGTGGATGACGACAAGCTACGCTTTAGTTATACTAAGTAAATATACAGTCTACCAAAATGGACATATGTACAATGTACCGGTAATACTCTGTCTACCATATTTCATGATATCCCTAGCTCTTGATGAACGCCTTCACTCGTCATCAATATTATGGCGGGGGCTTTATACCTTTTACATTATCCCATTCAACGTTAAAGCTACGTGATATTTGGTGAATGCGTGCAAAAATTACCGAATATTAATTCGACCGATTATGGAAAAAGAACACAATTATTTAAAGGACATCTAAATTCAAACTGATCATTGTTCCTCTTTCGTGTCAGACAAAGAATCTCATGCCCTTGTGCTTATTTCGTTTGTGTCCCTTCTCGGTGTTTGGTAAATATAACTAGTTAAGACATAACTAGCTCGACCGCCCCATATGCACGAGCAAGCGATGTTCGATATAATTCATGTGCAAACAATTACAATTACGGATTGCACAAAGCTGCAGTTATATACTGCACATCGAAAGCGACAAAGATTGCTGAGTTACAATGTGCGTGAGTACATGTACTACGCAGTACTCATCTGCATAGAGTATGGATATGACTCGCACACAATGAAATCGAGCTTAACGTGTTTGTAAAAGGTCAAGGTAATGCGAATGGGGTGCTTAGAGTGTAAAGCTTTTTATTCGAGATATGGAAGCAGCACTTAAAACTCCTATTGTGTTTCCACTCCATCTTAACATGAAAATGGCTTTATAATATAAAGCCTCGGCTTTTCGTTAGGCCCATTACAGCAGTGTGTCGCACCATATATAAAGGGTGGTGGTCCTTTTTTTTCGACAGGCGGCCTATGACAGTACCTCACAGCACTTTACGCAGTATATGCTTGCAGAAGAATATACGATCTTTCAATGAGCGAATGTACACTGCATGAGACAAAATATATTCGATAGGTAAGCACCATTGCAGGGACTTTATTTGTATCCTTTTTTTTACGAAATAATTCAGTTATGAACACCGATAGAAGGCTTGTCGTGCACCATAAGCCACTATCTTTAAAATCACGAGAAGTTAGTGAAAGGCCAGCCCTTGCAAAAAAGTCAGCAGTTTTTAAGTAAGCATTTTATTCGTTGATAACATTCAAAGGAGAATATGAGTGCTATCCATCACTTCATTGTTCTGAAAGTAAAAAGACTTTGGTCATACCGATGACAAAACGCACTGCAAAGAAGGCTGACAATTGATTAAATATTTTATCGGTGAAAAGTCAATTTCCACTCTACCATACCGTAAAACGTGCACCTACTGCTCTACATCCTTCGGTCGCAGGCACCGCCGCTTTCAGGCGACAAAAACTGTGAAAAGTCCCGCAGGGGCTCAGGCAAAACTTCTTCTTGTTATCTGAATGCAGATGTCCCAGACTAAAGACAATGCTGCGAGCCACGTTCTTTGCCGAGTATTGTACCCCCAAAGATTCTTTTTCGTGTCAAGCTCACCGGCCTTGCAAATCGCCTCAAATGTAATGACAGAAATTACATGATAGTTTACAAAAGCCAAGACCCAATCTGAAATGCCTTTGCAAGGTCACCAGTGTGGGGTACCAGGAAGAAGAGGGTATAGTCAAAAATAATTACCCTCGGTAATACAAAAAGGTGGGATCAGTAATCAAACTAGACCATCACCCACTAGTCTTGAAGACTCGCTCACCATCAGTCAGCGACGTTAGTCACAGTTTCATGAGAAATAACTCATTTTTTAAACAATAGGTCTGGCGAGGAAGATATAAAATTTCCCGATACATTAATGAAGGCTATAGCGCCAACCAGTACACTTATCTGTTTTGAGCTCCACTTGGTCTCTTCTGAAGCCTCAACTCGCGTGGCATCTATAAAAACTTTGTCTGGAAAGAGACATAGTTCCACCGCGATCTTACGTCGGTCATGAGCATGTTTTTAGCACCGTTTAAAATCGCTTACTTATATCACTCGGCGTCATAAGAAGTCAGAAGACAAGAATGGGTTGTACCGTTTTTAGTACACCCCTAAATACCCCCAGCATCATAGATAATACTTTTCGATCGGAGAATGTATATACAGTGAAGGAAACTTTAGGCAGATAACATCAAAACTGAGCAAGATCAAACAAAGTACAGAGCAATCGAAACCTTAGTTTCCAATTTACTTGACGTGAGAGACAACTCAACTCTCAGATACCTTGCCTCTGGCAGAATGTCTGTCCGGCGCTGAAAACCCAAATGCTATTGGATGTACCGGGGAATGTTGATGGTGTACGCCTTCCCATGCCTCACCAGGTTTACAAAAGATTCAATGATACAAATTATATTTTGCTCATATCCGTCAAACTCACCCTACGCTTTTGAAATCTAACAATATCAGACCCCCTTAAAAAATACCAATCTACTTTTTCCCTCATGATTATATGAAAAATGATTTTGTATTCCTAAGGCGGATGGAATTGCATCTTTTGCCATACAAATTATACATGGAAGCATTCATAGCTTTAATGATAAGTGTAGCTCTAGAAAGTTTGAGCTCGTCGATATCGATGTGATAAACCCATAGACATTTTTAAGCCCAGACACGATCATTGCTAGCTGGTCGGGCTACAAATGTGAGGCAACATCGCACATGCTGCGCAGTGTGTCTTTAAGCACGCACATTTGATCATTTCCGCGTGATCAACCGTCGGATGAAAGTCATATCTTTGCCGTCAGCAGGCGAGTTTGCGTCTGCCAAAATGTAGTGCTTAAGCACGGTTTTCTGATTGGGTTATTATGCCCGGAAAACCCATGAGACATAAGTACTAACCCTATAAGCTGCTATTCTGTTTTTTCGCCAATAAAAACTGCAGAATCAGGTGCCAAATGCTTCATCTTGCTTAGGCGAGTCACGGACATTACTATACCAGTGTTTATATTAATCTTCCGTTCTCCACAGTCAAAGCCAAAGCTTATAGACTCTAAACAGTCCAAAGGTGCTGATAGACTTTGTAGAAAAGCTGATGTGTGCGTCGAGAATTTGACTCTTCGGTAGGTTTTATAAGTCTTTAGTACTTGCCACCCACTCTTACGTGTGGGACCATCAATATGCTGTGGACCGAGATTTTTTCTCTTTACCCAAATGACCACTACTTGAAGCATTAAAGTACAACGTATTTCATGTCTTTTTTGCTGGAAGCAACGACTCCGTCTGAATCTGTAAATTAATTCCAATGTGCTGAGCATAGGCTGTCCACGCGTAGCAGCGCAAATACAATCGGCGTCGATGAGCTAACCATACGAATTTGTCATCTTCGCTTGGTATTTAGATCGCATCAAGGGGTTTTAGATTGGCTTCTGTTTTTTCTGACTCCAGCTATTTGTTCTTGTACACTAAGTCAAATTTCGAGTCTCTCCCCACTCGGCCACGTCACTGTACTTTACCGCCGATTCAAGCGTGGTCGTCATCTCTCCCACTGAATTCATTCCAGAGGCGGCTTCAATATCGTAAGCCGCTGCAGATTTAATTTTTTTAATACAAGTTTCAGCCCTACCGATATGGGTCAACGAAATGCGAGGCCTGTGCGAAAGCTTATTAGCATCTATAGAATTTTGACTAGCCTACATTAAGCGCAGAAGTTGTTATTCGCGAAATTTGCAACCGTCTTGCCATTTTATGGAGCATGTGTAGTGTAATCATGACCAATATTAAAGATTTGTGTCTTAATTGACTACAACGAGGTAAACACTAAGTATATGCTCTTGAGACTATAGTACTGTTTCTTCATAACAAACCAATTCATTTCATGAACGTAATAAATTTATTTGGCAGCTGTAAGCTGTTTTAATCAAAATGAGATAATATGCTCATCGCTCTCCTAATTAAGTTGCAGTTACGCGGAGCCGATGGTTTCGTTAGAAGCGGCGTAACGACGCTAAAAGTCTTTTTCCCGTCCCGTAAAACCAGAACAAGTGCCCGATGTAAAGCTTACTGGTACCAGAATAATCAGCACCACTTAGTTTTCTTCTTTATAAGGCTTAACATGATCTTACTGAAGTTGTGTCAATACTCGACTGAGCATACCATTTTTGTTATTTCGCAAACATGGCGTAAGCAAGCCAGACCGGCTTCTACTTCTTGCTCGATTTGCATGACTGCTTACAAAACGCCAATTTCGTCTCCCTCAAAGACTCATTTTCCGATTTTGATGAGCTTATAAGGCCCCATAATCTCAAAACAGAATATGGGGTGGCTAATATTAACCTAGGAAGCTGACTGATCCAACTTTAGATGAACATTTTGTCAAAGTATGTTAAAAAAGAAGCTCATAAGGGTTGAATGGAATGTATTCTTACAGTGAAACGTCGACGGGGTGGTTAATAGCACTTGTGGCATCCCTTACTGCTTCCATAGAATGCTGCTAGATGTACAAACCCTCACGAGAGGTATACCTGACTCTCTCATTCAATTTGGTCATGAACATATTCTAGAATCAGTGCATTATGATAAGTAAATCCGAACGTAATAAAAGCTTCTCAGGAAGTGATTTTCGCGCGAGTATCCACTGCAATCTTTATCTTATTGCAAGCATGACCCGGCCGCCAATTTCCATCTGGTTTAAAGCGCTGAAAATCAGTGATGAGTGTGGAGATTTTTAGCTTCCGCACTATGCCATTCTTTGTCGAATATGGTTAGGATTAATTTGCTTCAGAAGTTCAATTGGGCCAGTAAAGGCTACTGTTAACAAATAAACGTTGTGTCAACATCGACAATTGCGTATATGCAGTAGGGGCTGCTTTAAATATGTACACAAGACAAAAGTCGTTTAGGATTGACTGGCACTACGCTCTCAAAATAATTTCGAAGTGGTTAGCCTCAGCCAACTATTTGCACAAGTATAGTAATGGCTATGCGGGTCTCAAAAAGACTCTGTCCGGTCTACTATACTATAATATAAAGTGGCCAACTAAAGGCCAGCACAAATGTGCTTTTAATAGCATCAAGGTGAGCCTTCTATAAACTAATTTTGGCTTTCCGTCAAGAGACGGAGTTGTTCGACGTCGTTTGCAATTCTTCCGATTATGCCATCAGCTTCGCGGCGTTGCAACTCGATGAGAAAGGACGTATAACAACTTAGAGCATCCGGACGAACCAATATCTTTATGGTAAGAAGCTACTTTCGATCTAGTAAGCTCTGGTAAGGTTCGTAGTGCTTGTTCAAAGCTTCCGATTTTTGTATAATACTCAGACCACACAGTTTTTAAGAAAAGTGATCATTCGTTTCGCAATCGTAAAAAATGTCATGGTTGTTCTCGTGCTTCACAAAATCTAAGTCTTATGCTATGTTCGTTAGACAAACAAATAAATATGATGTACAAAATCGCTTCGACCGTTAGAGCTATTGGCTTAACTATTCTTCATAGTCAACGTTATCAAATTCGAGTGATTGAACTCTCGACAGCGTTTGTAGTTGCACCACTCAAAGTGATCAGATGGTGTGCTGCTTTATAAAGTGGTTCTGGCAGATCCAACCCAAGCCGTTGAAAACATTGTAAAGCCAAAGATATAGGAAGATACATGATAATTCATTCGAACAATAAAACACCTGCTTGAATCGCAGCCGAGCAAGACTCCTATACCGCCGGATACCTTAATCTCGATTTTCTTACGGGGATCCCATGTACAGAAAAATGACAATGAACAAAAGGACCTTCGATGCCCAAGTATTTAAGGACTTTATAGACCCACCAAAGGGTCAAATACATCGCTCATATGTCAGATCCCTTACAGGGCCGGACAGATAGAAAAAAAAAAATTCCTGACGCTAGAATCCCCCAAGCCTCGAACTACGAGCTGACGGAGAATAATGCATAGAAGTGCTCGTGTGCCACCTCAGCAAACTGGTGCATTGGGCATCTGCTTCAGCCAGCATAATTGGTAAATAGAAAGCATGTCTGTAGATACTTTATAAAAGTAGTATGGCATTTTGGGCACTGTATCGCGATTTGTTACTGCGTTTTCAAATATTTTGCTTACTAATGCCATCACAATATTTTACTCGGACGGGTTATCCGATAGAAAGGGTCACGCATGTGCCCGAAGGCACACTACTTAATATGTGCGCTAAGGCACCACATTTGTGTATTGATGGTTGAGTTCGCAGTCAACGATTCAATCCACTCAAACCTTGACCCTTCGTACATAAATTGAGACACCCATAAGTTTCGCTAGCTCTTTGGAGTACGAAGCTTTTTAAAAAGAGTAAAGGAGAGGCTGGCAGACCTTTATTTCACAAACCTTACATATAACATCAGTTTCCAAATCAAAAAAATTTTCTCTTATCGAGAAATCGGCCGGAAATAATGAGCAGGAGAAGGAAGTCAATAGCACCCGACCAAGATTGAAAAATCAACTACCAAATGAACATGACAAGGTGAGCTTAAATATTTATGTTAAATATACACAGTTCTGAAACCTAACAAAAATTCAATATCTTTGAAAATGTTGATACATCATTACAACGTATTTTGTCGTCTTTGACTTCATTATCTCTCCCTTGGAACGTTTATCTTTCTGCACGACTCATCTTTAGAATGTACTGAGTGACTCGGTTGCTGTACTGGTCTATCCAAGATGCGCTGGTGCTTGGCATCAGACACTGACTGTTCTTTCACATTTGCGGCTTCCGCAACTTTTTCAATTTTGAGAGCTATTTTCAAACAATGGCTTGGAATCGAATATTTTCACTCTCTTCCACCGGCACAGAGCATTAAGTCGTCGATATCGCTGCATCTTTTTAAGGAACTCTATCCAGCATTGTCGGTTATATCATGCCACTAGACGCCACACCGTCACTTTCAAGTGCTGGAAGAGGCTTAGCATGGCTACATCTGGAGCTGTTCGGCTGTCGGATCCGACGAGGAGCGCAATAAACGCGTTAAATGCGCCGCGCGTGTAGATGACAAAGCGGAAAATCACCGAAAAAATCAAATCGATTGATTATGAAGCTTTGCAAATACAATATTTACAGAGTTGATGTACCGCTATAAAATGTGAGCGACAAATTGTTTTGAATAAAGTTGAAGGCTGGTCGTCACCACTCAATTTTCACGAGCCCTTCATCGTTCTAGAGTTCTATTCGCAAGGATGCACAATTTCAAAAAACAGGAAGAAGTAATTTTTAAGCAATTGTATCGGTAGAAATCTGTCCAAATAGTCACCAACATACGCCATCGTGTGCTTACAAAAACTCCTTTCGATGTTTACATTGTCGAGCAAG
This sequence comes from Plasmopara muralis, assembly GCA_003676415.1. Classification (NCBI taxonomy): domain Eukaryota; phylum Oomycota; class Peronosporomycetes; order Peronosporales; family Peronosporaceae; genus Plasmopara; species Plasmopara muralis. The sequence continues at coordinate 102,019 of RCHQ01000059.1, read as the reverse complement.
TAGAACGCATGCCCATCCTGGCAGGTCGCTCTCAGCTTTTTGCACTGAGGAGCGGGAAAAGTAATATCTAAAGCGCGAACATGGGGTTATATCTACCATACTTCAGCTTTTGGTCAAAAGACCATCACTAACATACAAAGAGCCTTTATAATACATGATATATATATTATATTAAGTGTTTATAAAGTTAGATCACGACAGCCTCCATACAATCTCGCATGCGCGGATTGAGCGGCGTTCACGCGTTCTCTACCGCGGGATAACCGCGTTAATTTCACAAGCAGCTTATGGCGACCGTAAAATTGTCTCTGCTTGACTACGAACTCTTCCTGAAAGTGCTGTTACTGATTGTAACCGCTCAAAAGGTGTTCTTAGGGTCGGACCTGGCGGTAAGACAGCAATTTCTTCGAAGTAGCTTCCGTCTTAAAAACCATTAGAAAGGATACGCATTCCTTTGACCGTCGGATCGACGATTGCACGTCTTTAAACAGTATCAAGATGCCGATTCTCTTCATAGTGAGCTCTATGATCGGTTGGCGATTTAAAGCCGCCAAATCTTTAAATACTCGCCCAATCAGCCTTCTAAACAATATGGTGCTGACTATGAGAATCATTTGACGCGATATGAACATACGTACTCGCCCTGACAGCAAGATCGAGCACTGTAACAACGCTTTAAGCTTGATTTTCTCATAACTCGTATTAATGTTGAAAGCGTCAGGATCATATTGCTTCCAGAGACGCCTTACATAAGCGATGGGTCCGTCGACATCGTTATGAATAGGTTGTTATGTACGCCAACTCATCCGACCGTGAAAGTCCAAAGGATTGATAGTTCAACGTTTTCATAAATAACGATTATATGGCAGGTTTCAGTACCATATCCCCTTGATATATTTTTTTAACTTACCCTGCCATGTCTATTCAACAGTGTATTCGATTAACCTTAGTCAGGTGTTATTGCAATCCTTGTCATGCTCATTACGTTCAGTCGTCTTCTCGCTTAGACAAATACCATTGTGTATGGAAATTGATCTTAAACTTGAGATCTGTGAAAGAAAGTCTCTCCCAGCCTCTCATTCAGTCATTTTTAAGCCTCGTACTTCAAAAAGCTTGTGGAACTCTATGGTGTTTCAGATTGTTGTGAAGAGACTAGAGATGCGTAAATCGCATTGTTGATTGTGATGTTAAGCGCACATACTGAGCATTGCGTCTTCGGGCACATTCTTGGTCCTCTTTGTCAAATTACCTGTCTGAGTTATATCAAGTGATGATACCGGTAAGCGGATTTCTAAAGATTGTTACAGTATTTTAAAAGGGCAGTGACAGACCATAGCGTCCGGAATGCCATATGATCTTTATATTGTCTTCACCAACACTTCTGCTTTTTTGTTTATTGGTTGTACTGGCTGGAGAAGACGCCAAATGTACCATCTTGCTCAGGTTGCACACGAGCACTACTATGCATGAAGTTCCAGTAGCTTCAATTCGAGCCTTATGAGTTTCAAGCGTCAGTAAAGATTCTTTTTCTGAAAGGCTCTGAAGGAGCTGAAAAAAAGAGTGGCGGATTCGGCCCTAATGCGGGTATTCACATACATAGGCACCATAGGCTATTTCATATATTGTCACCTCCTTGTGCATAAGGGACCACTTGAATGTAATGGAAAATTGAAACAGAGTTTTTTCTTGGAGAGATGAAGTACTATGCGTCCTTAAAAAGATTTCGTTCTTCACGTTAGAGGCTCGGATTGGATCCGCATAATCCACTTTATAGTGGAACAGACCATCCATCACGTTAAGCGATGCGACTACAAACGCTGTCAAGGATTTAATTACTCGAATTTGGTATCTTCGTTCATGACCAATAATGAATCCAATGGCTCTAAAATTGGTATCAGTTTTGATCATCGGACTAATTTATTCGTCTGAAGAATCTAGCATGAAACTTATATTACGCGAAGAGCAAAGCAATTATAACATATTATAGAACAGTAGGACATATTATCACCGTTCTAAAAATTGTGCGATATGATTAGACTACAGAGAAATTGGAGCTTAAACAAGCAAAAAGAACTTTACCAGTGCTTACTTGATCGCAAGTAGCTTCTTATCACGATAAAGTTTGCTCCTTTGAGCAGCTTTGAGCAGTCCGAGATAAAGTTATATAGCCTTTATCATCGAGTTGGAATACTGCAAAGCCAATGGCACGGTCGAAATAATCACAAACGACGTTGACATCTTTGTCTCGTCTGGCAGAGCCAAAACTAGTGTGTGTAGAAAGCTTACCTCAAATCAGCAGATTGTAAGGCCCATATATCTATTCTATATCTTGCAATTAGTTGGCGATGCCGAACCACTTCAATTTTTTTTAAAGACGTGACGCCAGTCAACCGTCACGGCTTTTATGTCCTGCTCGAAACCTACATCTGCGTACAAGCCACCGGTGACTTTTTTTCTATCTGCTGGATTTATATAATTGTCAATGTTGGCAAAGCGTTAATCAGTCAAGCAGTAGCCATAGAAAGCCAAAGTAAAATTCAAGGCATATTTGAATTGTAATCTCCACACTTTTCACTGAGTTTCTGCACTTAAAACCTATACGGGTATCGGCGACTGGCTCATGTTTATAACAATCAAAACAGTTTAGTAGTTTACTGCTTAAGTACTTATTCTCGGAATGTTTGTGTGCCAAATAACGCTTTAGTTGCACGTTGTATTGTGCACTGCTTTAGGTAATTAGTCAACACAAAATTGAATGAGAAAGTCAGCTGAACCTCTCGCGACGGTAAGTACTTTTAGTAGTATTGTAAGGGAGTGGTAAGGGATGCCACAAAAACTTTCAAACTCCCCCAAGACGTTTCCTGGTCACACGTCTTTTTTAATCATTGTTGGCTTCAATTAAAACATACTTTGCTGATATGTTTGGTCAAACTTGGATCAGTCAGCTGTGGAGACTGAATTTTTGGCCACTTGAATTTAGAGATTGAGGTCATGATGATCACTGATGTCACTAACATCAATCAATGTGTATTAGCGGTAAATTAGCCTAAGATTCCGGGGTTTTGTAAGCTGCCATGCAGATCGACCAGAATTTAAATGAAATGATTTGGCCCGACCAATTTCTTTCATAAATACGGTACGATCTCGCAAAGCTTTTGTTCTACTCAATGAAAAAGAGATTTATGTGGTATTGCTTACTTAGCATCAGAAAAATTAAGTCTTCAGGGGCATCGTTTTTAGCTTTACCGGACGAGACAGTGCCATTCAGCGTCGCTAACGCTACTTTTAACCAAGCCATCGGCTCTGCAATACTGCAACTTGATAAAAACCCTATGAGATAAACACCTTGTTTCAAGCGAAAACAGCTTCGGGATGCCAAACAGAGCGATTACGTTTATGACATAGATTGGTTTGCGACGAAGGAACAGGAGCATAGTCTCTAAAGCATAAACTGAATGCTGAACTAGTTGTAGTCTATTAAGACACGGACCACCGCTTGGACGCGCCTTATTGTACTTAATTTGACGCCCACCGACACACCTGTGTTCATATACTTTCTGCCAAAAAAATGCTGCCTATTCAGCGCTGGTATGGAATAGTAGGTCGCTTTCACCTACAAGACCAATAGTTTTGAATTGCCCTTGATGCATGTTGTCGGAGTCACGGCCGCTCATCTGACGTTGACCTTTGCGTACTGCTTTATGAATGAGGAGTGCTCAGAATATAACCTTTGGGCGTTGTGCGAGTCTTTACTTCTTTCTTGCTGGCACCAATGACGTTTAACACCGATCGTGAACGGGCGTTGATGACTGCTATTCCAAGCAGCAAAAATATCAATATGGTCTTGTGCCGATGGCATATATCTTTTCCTGGCAAAAAAAGGGTTTTGGGACCAATTTTTTAACAACACTGGAACATCTTAGCGCGATCAGGAACTAAAGTCACGTGCAATTTACGGTTGACTAGGATGCAATAATTCTTCTCACACCTTAATATAGTGTATCTTGTAGGGACTTGAGAGCAGTGCGAGGACCAATTTATTGCTGTGTTTATATGCAACAAGCTGCATATTGGTCACACGGCAACAGTCAAGTTATAACAACGATGTCTACGGGTGATATGCCGATGGTGAAAACTTTCTGCCAGCTTGCTTGTGTCAACAAATTCGACTACAAACAGGAAGAGAACGAGGGTCGAGTAGCCATGACTACAGATCGATCTTCTCTGCGTTACCGGCAAGGTCTCTGTTGTAGCCGTAAAGGTAGCTTTCAGAAAATACAAACTGCGGCTCGGCACATCTTTTGAGAAGTATGAGGACAATGCCGTGGAATGTCACGCTGTGTTAACATTAGTTATGAGGATAGCGTGCAGGAACAAGTCTCGACAAGTTGCAGCAATACTCATTAAACTGTCGAGGATGATGAGCCTTGAAGGCTTTGGTTCGCACTGATGGTTGGTGCAGCCTCTGCAGTGTTGATAGCTACACCAATCCAGGAGAGAATGAAGCTCTTCCAAAAAGAATTTGAAGAAGGATCCTCGTACAAACAGCAACTAAACTCTGAGCATTCCGACTTCTTACCAGTAGCAGAAGTCTTTGATTCGTCTGTTCAGCATGGCTGAAAAAGCCATTTCAATGGTTTTGGGCATCAATTGCAATTCTCTACGCTGCGTGATCCATCGCAGTTGGAGATTAAGGAGAATCCTATGCGGCCTTTACGTCGATGTTGCATCTGCGAGGAAGTGCGGCATCTCAGGAAAACTTGTCGTCATTTTTTTCAAGCAACTCCTGCAATGACTACATCGTCAGCTCTAGTAGCAACTCTACCAGTAATTGCCGCGGAGATGATCTCGGTGTGAGAACATAGAGAGATTTCTCGGATACTGAAATTGCACGTGAATGACAATTTTTCGAGATTATAGCGCTTACGGAGAGCGGCAGTGATGTGATTGCTCCTCTATTAAGTGACCTATCGCCGACTGCATCGATTCGAAATTTATGGTGTGGATACCTTTTCGTCATCGAGCGGCTGATCGCTCCAGCCACAGCGTCGGTTTTATAGATACCAAATAAAGGATACAAATTCTCCATCGGCATTGATGTATATATAATGGGAATCGTTAAACTGCCGGTACCCTTTTAGTAAACTGCCGGTACCCCTTGATTTTAGCCAATGAGATTAGTTTATTCTATCAGTGGGAGCAGTTTATCTTTATTAATGAACACAGTGTTTTTTCAACCAATAAAAAGAGAAAGCAATACCCATCCGGTACCCATTTTTGTCAACTGTCGGTACTCCTTGTTTTTAAAGAAATAACTCCTACTCACCTCTTCTCAATATCACTCTTTTCAACATCACTCTCCTCAATATCACTCTTCTCGCATTCTTCCTCTTGCAATGAACACTATGCAACCCCCTAGAGAGCTCTCGTACAGCACTCTGGAAGAGGGAAAGTCGGCGATTCTCATGCACGCGCGCACCCAAAGTTATGAGCTTTGTGTTTTAAAAACGGAACGAAAAGGCAAAGAAAGGAGGCCCAAAAACCCTTGTCCTACGATGCACAAAGGCCGGCAAAGTTCAACCCCCTACCTCTAACTCCCGGGAATGCTTACGAAGTAGCCAGAAAACTGACCGCACGTGCAAGTGAGTCTCTTTTCAGGCATTTAGCGGCCGTAAACACCTGCGAAATAGTCAGATAAATAACTGTAATTACAGGATTACAGTTGGGATCATGAAGTCTGCACCATTCTTTTGGAAGGTTGAAGTCACGTCGGGAGAACACAACCACGAGCCTTTCATCCATCCATCGACTCACCCAAGCGGCCGCGCTCTTGAAATCTCGGAGCATCAGGATGTTGTGCGTGAAGAGTGATATTGAGAAGAGTGATGTTGAAAAGAGTGATATGGAGAAGAGGTGAGTAGGAATTTTTATTATTATTATTATTATTATTATTATTACGTATTACTTATTACTTAAAAAACAAGGAGTAAAAGGCGGATATTCCAAAAGCACGAGCATGTGCTTCACATCATGTACGAGCAAACGTTTTGCACAGTTCTACCAGGCCATAGCGTATCTACGCCACGCTCGCGCAGCCCTGAGCGAGGACTTGTACAAGTGCATTCCTCAACATCTCACGAGTGTAGTTTAGCCATAAAATTGACGGCTTCAACGGGATAAAGTACTTGACAGCTTTGAACAAGTCTCGCCAATCTATAAGCGCATGCGGTAAGCACACGTCAACATTGAGGTTTTTAAAGCTCCATCTACTAATTTGATTTGTTTTTGTAGACTTCTCCATTGTCGTCTACATGCGCGGCGCATCTTCCGTGGTTATTGCGCTTCTCATTGTGGCCAACAGCCGAACAGCTGTGAATCACAATCAGGCCAAGCCCTTAAGTACATATTAAAGACATTGTGGCACGATTATTGAGACGTAATCAAAGAGAGCTATAAACACGACTAAATAACGAATGGTGAAAAAAAGGTTCCTAATATAATAATAATAATAATAATAATAGCACTAATGTTAACATTTTTTTAAATTGATCTGCTGATTAAAAAAGCTGCAAAAACCTTCAATGTGGGGGGCAATCAGTGTCTGGGGACAAGCGCCAGCACATCTCCTAGCCGTCTAGCTCTTTGAATAAACAAAATCAGTGACCGGTCCACGCAGCACATTGTATTGAAGAGGTGCGCAGGAAGCTATACGATTTAAGAGAGAGTATGGACTCAAAGACGACAAACCATAGGGTAAATTCAAAACCTGAAGTCATTATCGTAACGGGCGAAAGGATATGCGACTTGCTATTTATTCATTCACTTGCTAGAGAATGGCTCCGACGAGGAAGAGCAGGAGGATAATATCAAACGATGCAAATAAAATCGATAAGCTGCACAATCTTTGGTTTTGCGTTCCGCGACACTCCACGCGTTATCCGAACTAATATTAGCCATTGTTCTCACCGCTGCTATGCGCGTGCTCTAGCACTGCATCAAATCCGAGTTAATCTCTGGTAAAACAGGTCTGAAAAACCAAAGTGGTGCAACTACAAACGCTGTCGAGGGGTCAATAAGTTGACTTTGGCATCTTGACCTACAATGGGGGAATAAGCCAATACGTCTAATACTAACATTAGTTTTGTACACCGGACTACATTGTTTGTCTAAAATTTTCAGCACAAACTTTGAAATTTTCAGTAAATGGTAACCACCTTGCCATTTTTCAAGGCAGTGAGGCGTATTATCGCCAATCTTAAAGATGTGCGGTCTGAGCAGACTACAAAGACACAACACCTCAGAATAAGCCTTACAAACCTCACGCGTGCTTTCTTTATGGCACGATATTCTTCGTCATAAATGAGGTAGTTACGTCCGGCAGCTTTGCTCTGTCGGATTCGGAGCCAGGTGACCTCTTTAGTTGATTTGCAATTCTGCGAACCGATGCGATAGTTGGAAATTTACAAACGACATCACACATCGTGTCTCGTCTGGCCAAAAAAGAATAAAATTTTGTTCAAGGCTCACTTCGATGCTATCAAATTATATATTGGTGCCGGCTCTTTAAGCACCACTAGATGTTACTCATTATTATCCATCGCAAGACCCACATAGCCACCACTGAAGATGTATCAATAGATGACTATGATTAATCTCTTTTCTTAATCGCTGAAGGGGGTGAGTCAGGCCTTAAGAGCTTTTACATCCTGCTCGAACCCTTTAGATGCGTACAAGCAGCCGAGGACTTATTTTTTTCACCACAGATACACAAATGTCCGTGTCTTTATGGCTCCAAACAGTAGCCTTAGGCACACAGCAGTAGGTTTCTACCGAATAAGCAAAAAAAGCATAATTCAGGAGTCGGAGTCTCCACATCCGTCACAGACTTTCTAAGTCTAAAACCCAAATTGATTTTGGCGACTGGTGCATGCTTACAATAAGCTGAACAGTGCAAAGGTGCCTAGACAACTACCTATGTCAGGATGTTTATCAACTTTACTGCACGCTGCATAGTGCGCTGACTTTGGGAAATGGCCACCACCAAATCTGAAAGAGAGTCAAGCTCTCGCGACATTTAGAACACCCAGTACTCTATAGAAGTGGTTGGTGAAGCTGCAAGGACTTTCAACCGCCCTGGCGACAATCAGTCGTCGAGTCAATCATTTTTTTCGACCATTATGCGACTTCATTTTTACGGTATGTTTGTCCAAAGCTTAATCAATAAGTTGTAAATGCCCAACTTTGAGCCATTTGAATCGAGATTTTGAAATCAGGAGAACCAATGAAGTAAGATCGATCGATACGTTCTTGAGGGAGATGACATTAAGATTCCGAAATGTTTTGTAAGCAGCCGTGCAGATTGAGCAGAAGTTTAAAGCCTAATCAGTTTGACTTACGCCACGTTCAAAGAAAAAAAATGCAACGATTAGGCTCAACAAACGTTTTTCACAAGTTCAGTAAAATCTCGCAAAACCTTAGTTAATGAGCTATAGTACTAATTGTCTCATTATCAGTAACATCAAATCTTCAGCGGGCACCTGTTCTCGCTCCCCGAGCGAGGCAAAGCCGTTTAGCATTTCCTGCACCGCTACCGACTAAGCCATTAGTGCCGCGTTGGTGTGGACCGTCATGTGCGAGTCGTTTTGGTCCGGTCAAGCCAGCATAAAAATGCCGAACGGAGCTACCGCGCCCATGGCTAAGATTTGTATTCTATCTTTTTGAAGTAGTGTAGAGCCGGAATCGTCTGCTGGGTATCAACCCCTTTAGGGTTAGAACATGAATACCTTTGTGAGTGGCGATAATTTGCCCCAAATGTTCCAAAACGATTTCATCTGTCGCGGACAACGACCTCTTCATTGATTCAAGGCCTCAAAACAAATTGTGGTTGCTCACGGGTTTTAACACAGGCCAGACTTTGAGTCGGCCATATCATCAAGGCTGAAAGCTCCAATGACTAGAGAAATTGTAAGGCATACAGAGCAAATATCAATCTTAAGTAATTTATGCGATTTCGAATTGCAGGCGCAATGACAAAGCCAATATAAAGCTTCTCGACATTGATTGCAGCTGTATGACTACGTATAGACAGTCAATGTGCTTCACTTCAGGATTAATCTGGCAATTTGAGTTAAATCCGTTGCTTCTTACAAAGAAGACCTATACGATGTATCTTTGAGGCATATAAGGCTCCAATAGTTGACTATATGGATCAAGAGAAAGTACATTTTAAATTTCACATCGTATTGGTGGCCCCGCATATACAAGTGAGTGGCCATGTATTTAGAGCCTATGAGAGTCAAATCCGCGACTTACACGTCAGTTTCTTTACAGAGTCTATCGGCCTGAACTCTTAATCTCTGAGTTTGTGCTCAGCAATGCGGTTGGGTTTTGCGGCTGGGTTTGGAACCCTTCTATGTAGCCAGGACGAAGAAGCTCAGAGCTACGCTTAGTTTTAGAAATATGAATGCATCTGAGTTGAGTAAGGAAGAGACTCGAAGATCATTTTTTGAATTTGAGACCAATATCCTTACGAGAACAATTGTCTGATTGCGCGAAAAGTCAGCTGAGTATAGACAGGGCGCAATTGCATCTGCCCAATTAAATGAAGGTACTTCTTTTATCAATCAAAAATGAAAAAAATATCCTTACTAAGCGAATAAAGCTTTTTTAATTTATAGAACCTTCCACTAGAAAGAGTAAATTCGGTACCAATGAGCAAATGAGACATCGAATTATCGGAACTGGAAAGGCGTGGATTGGCGTACACTATTTATCATCCCAAGACGATTTTGACACAGCTAGATTTAGAGCAGGAATTAAGATCCTTGTGAATCAGAGGCGTAAGGACTTCAGCACCTCTTTAAGTTACCGCCCCTGTGCCCGATTTTGTCGATTCCAGCCATATGGCGGCTGATAGTTCCATAGCCACCGGTATATTGGTCAATAGGGTGTGCGCCTTGATTAGCTGGCCTAGCGTAGAGTTCGTTACGAGACAGGTGCCTCCTCAAGATAATTTAAGCATTTTACACTGCGGTCAGTCTGACTGTGAAGCTATGAGCTGCATGGACTAAGAAGACCAACTCTTCTCAAAAACTTCAAGATTCCAAGGTCTGCCCAAAAAAGATTCGGCTGGACCGCCGGGACCGACTTCGAATGCGGGCTTAAGCGCATACATCTGAACTCACCGAAAGTGTTGTTTCTAACGATAAAGTCTTAATTCTGAGCATTGAGCAGCCTTCCCCAGTGCTCAACCGGCTGAGGGAAGAATCATTGCGATCTAAGATCATTAATATCACGCGCTTTGTAAGTAGTCTAGGGCTTTTTTATCGCTCGTTGAGGTAGCCCCTGATTCACGCTTGGCACTTGTACTTACAGCGCCTGGCTTGACATTCTGCCACAGACAAGACAATTCGATGCTGTGCTACCTCTGACCCGTCAAGTAAACAAATTTAAACTAAGCTTAGAGGCGTAAGCTAGCTCATTAATTAGTGCTGATGTCATGAAGATTTACTGAATCTCAAATTACGTTCACGATGCTTAGGAGTAGCTGATATTGTTTTAAGACTGATATTAATTGACCCTTTCTTTCGACTTCTTTCGACATCGGGTAATATCGTTAAACGACATTATTACGGTGCTAAAAGCAAGCGCATGACCGCCGCAAGGTCGCGCTTAATTACTGAATTTTCTTAGCAAATTTTTAATTAAAGCAATTTAAGGAGGGGCTATCAAAGAACCCTTATGGCGTGCAAGAAAGATGCGTGCATGAGTCGGTCAGTACACATCCGCAATGTTTTTCTTACCTTGTTGGACCCGATGTTCAAAGAATGAGTAGATTCCTCATGAAACAGCGACTTAATTCGGTATCTGGCTCGCAAAGCTCATTGCTCACTGCACTGGTGACTTCGGTTTCTAGAATCACCCGTGTACCCTTCCAAGAGTTATCTTATTTGACCACAATCTTTTCTTCTTGGTTTCCCAGACTGATGGTCTTATCAACTAGGATGTCTCAGGTCGGTTTTTGGCTCCTGGGAAGCGCCACGGACTTCTCTGTCTTTACTTTTCGCACGACCAGTAAGCTTGAGGTCATCTATTACCCTTTTTGAACATTTTTTCCGGGAATTGACAACATTGTCGTTGACCTGGGGCTTTTTTGCAGTCTTTGCAGACAAATACTAGAGAGAGTTCTCGGCTGAGACCCTGCGGCGCTTCTTTCTTATTTTCATCGTCTAAAGGCGGATGTTTCTCCGAGCTACCGAGAGAGGAAGAAGAGTAAGCTTAAGTTTTACGGTAAGGTGGAGCGGAAATTGTTCGCCACCGTTATATTGCGGCCATTCGCCAATCCTCTTTACGTAACGTTTAGTCATCTATATGGACAAACCGAAGTTCTGTATAAAAAATTCCAAAGATCTGGATAGCACTAATCTATCTCTTTCTAGATGTAATCATACTTTCAATGAGAGGATTCATCGGGCAGCTTCATGAAGCCAGAATTGTGCCTTATAAAAAAGCTTCCCGGAAATTTCCTTGATAGCTTCTGGCACACGACAGCGTTTTTATAGGTATTCATTCCAAATTGCATACTGACGTACTTCGTAAGATACCAAAACATATGAAGTATCTGTATTAATTGCAAAGTCGAACTAGATGTACGATTCCAACACAAAATGATATACTTTTCATACCACACCTTGGTCCCACAAGACCAGACATAGGGAATGGTCACTCACAGAAAAATTGTATATTTTCTTGCACGCCTAAATTGGGTGAGTTGTTGTGGGATACCGTCATAGGTAACGAATGTAAAATCATATATGTGTCAAAAACATGATGTGAGACACAAATGCATTGGGCCGTGGTCTCAAATTATACAGTCAAATTGATGTTAAAGTAAAGCAAAAGAACGATAGGAGCATTTGAAGCTGCTTACATGTCACAAATATTGAGCTGTTTACTCTTAGCGTCCTATTCACATAAGCCGTTCACGTGTAATAAATATATGCAATATGTATTTGCAGCTTCGTGTAATTCTCAATTGCTAGCTCGTCCATCTGAGGAGGTTAGGCTAGCTTTGTCTAAGACCAATTGTACCTCCTGTATACAGAGAAAAGACACAAACAAAATAAGCACAGTGGCTTAAACTGCTCAGTTTGACACGAAATTTGGTCAGCTCGAAGGAAGGTGGCCCCAAAAGTACATTTTTTGTCTTATATCAGTCAATGCAATTTATATTTAATTCGCCACTGCATGTAGTAAGATTATATGAAAGGAAATAAAGTCCCCGCCATAACAAATTTGGTCGTAATCAAAGAACATAGGCAGAGTATCAGCGGTACACTGCTCAAATTTTTAGTTGGGTTGGCGTATCCATACTGGAGCCATTATTTGTCACAATCGGTCATATCGCTGTCGACAATGCCACTATCGGATTCAATCTTTGTACGGCCAAAATGTGAAGCTTGCATGTATTTGAGCTTTCGGTATTTTCTATACCGGTACTTAAACCATAAAATTCGTGGCGCGTACTCTTACGCTCCATGCGCAGCACATTGGCGACTGCGCTTCTCCTTGCGGCCAGCAGCCATACAGCTGCCGAGTTTCACCAAATCGATCCTCGACAACTGTCGCACCATGTTGTAACGACATCTGATAAAGTGAACACTAAGTCATCGTCTAGAAGGTTTCTTCGGGGCAGCCGTGAGCAACGCGTCGACTTGGTACTTACCACGGCTGACGAAAGTCGTACGATAGAAAAAGCCGTGACGAGTGCTGTGCATAGCATCACTGATCCAAGCGGGGCTATTGGTGTTTTAAGGGGCTCTTTACGTATGGATCTAAACGCGTTTCCTAAAGAAGTGTACGTCCTCGATTTGATCTGAATGCTCCACCGAGCGACACCGCAGCTTTTTTGGTAAAGACATCGGACAATCTAAAGAGAACACACGCATTTACGTCGACTGCCAGCGATATCGCAGAATCTAGTGGTCGTACGAGCAACCAGCGCACCGCAAAGCCGCAAGCAACTTTGGACATGGGCCAGTTTTGTAAGGCCGAGCGCGGGAGCAACCTATGCAAAAGGCGCTTGCAGTACTCAAGGACTCGTATGAGACTTAACGTCCAATGTATCGTAATATTATTCGAACGCTCCACGCAAAATGTCGGGTGCGCTGACGTCGTCTTGGCGAGGTCAATTGTGTATACCGATTCATGTTTTATTTCTTCGGAGCATGCCAAGCTTCACCTTTCTAGATGTACTTTTTCATCTACAACTCATCCCCTCTAATATAGAGAGTTTCCTTTTCACTTTCATACGTATCCGAGATGGTTTTCTTGGACGGATGCAATCGCATTCCTTGCTCAATCTAGTAAGTTTGGCCGACTCTGAAAAAAAGTCCGATGACTGTTTCCGTATAAAAAAATGTATCACATAGGAGATCTGAGATACAAAGATTTTCGTAGTCAAATTATTAAAACGTGTAAGACTTGTCGACGCGTGGATCGCATTGCTGAGTGATAGCTCAATTATTCTGAGCTTATTGAATCATTAATGTGGCACTTCGCGCACATACTTCACGGTGCATACAATTAGCTTTTCTGTCGGATGTCTCTATGAGGATGACATTAGCAAGCGTGTTTGTAAGAACAGGGGCAGTGATTGACAAAGAGGTGATGTCACGTCCAAATCTGATACCATTGCGTCAATAAGACCATTGTATAAGCTTTGTATCCATGCACAACCTTGCTATTTGCTTTCCGGTGATACTGGCTTAAACAAAGGCTGATTGTGCCATTTTGCTTAGACAGTACATGAGGACCACTTTTACGAGTTGCCACAAACTCTCGGCAAATCGGAAACAAAATCAAAGTTTTATCTGTCTAACAGTTCGTAGACGCTGGCAGACTATATAAGCGAGCCGACGTATGGATCGCAAGTTCGACAGTCTGATAGGTCTTACAGATCCTTGTATACTTGGCCAATAAATGGTACATGTGAGGCCTCCTACACTATTTTAAAGATGAAAATAAATGTTTTCTTTCAGCGGTTATTGAAGCAATATATGCCTCCGTAAGTATATAGTATTTCAAGCCCTCGTCGTTCGACGCAACGACTTAAGCATAATCATCCACATTGTAACAAATTGCCTGCGCACTCATAGCATTTAATTGCAATCGCTGTCGAGGAGTTATATTTTCAAAACTTTGCTTCTTTGACTGCAATAAAGTATCGAGGTGAAGGATTTAATTTCGCAACTAACATATATGCCTGATGCATCGTGAATATATAGAACTTTTAACATTTTTTGTGTGAGCGAACTCAAAATCTGGCCGCACAAAAGTGCATCGGCGAGCACATTTAGTATGCCACGCTTAGAAGCTATATTAGCGACAAACAGCAACCATCTTGCCTTCTGTTGGGACAAGACGGGAGCATTTACTGCCTCCCTCAGAGACACATAGGGTTGGCAAGCTACCCCTTCATAAAGTCGAGGTCACACGCAGTCGATGGCTCAGTCGGACGCGTCGTACGACGCATAGCGGTATTTACTCGTACGGCAAAGACAGAACAAGTGCCCACTTAACGCTTTCTTTGCTGTCCCTATATGAAGTATAGTGCTGGCTTTCCCAAAATCACATAAGGTCTTTCTCTAATATATTAGACAATCTCGCATCGCCAGCACTGTGCTTGTACAAATATATGATTAGGCCCGATCATTTCCTTTATTTCTTTTGAGCCGTAGCGTAAACGAAGCCGCAACAGCTTCCATTTAAACTGTAAATTTAATGTTACTTCACTTTTGAATGTATCATTACGCTTTTATAAGAAAGTAAAAGATTTTTAGATATTTATATATCTGTACGAGCGAAGTCTGTGCCTGCTCACGGCTTTGAGCTTCTCTGCTTCAAAGACACACTTGGCGATGTTGACGCAGTGAATGTTGGTCTCCACAACCTCGAAATCTGTATTTGACGGCTCAAAGGATCCTTCACAGCCGATTAGTCTCCAGCCTTAGCGACCCTTTCGAGCCGATTAATTTCCCTTAGAGCAGCTATAAATAAATTGTGAGAGTATGTGTGGGCAAAAGCTTTTATGACAAAAATCTATTGTATACTAGACGGTATAACGTGTTTGCTTGTGGTAGTGGTTGGCACTCATATATCGTGACACTACAAGTGCTACGCCATTAGTAGAAAGTTTAGATTCCTCGATCCTTTATAAGAAAATCTCCTACCAAAATGAGTGCACTGAAGCTATAAGTGGCATGTTCTTTCGTTAAATAAGCGTTTGTGCGGAAATCATTTTCTACTTCATTTTTCGTAAGCATATTTAAGTCGCCCTTTGAATCTTTTTCAAACAGAAGCGTATAATGCACGTCGCACCAGCTAGAATCGCCAATCTGTGTGACATAAGTCAAGTGACTCTATAAAAAGCGATAAGCAGTTGCTTTTGTCAACTGAGGAGCTGGCAGAAGAAAGAAGATTATGAATATATGATTACTGCCTAGTGCATATTAGTAGGAAGTACAATGATAGAGAGCAATGACTGGATATTTACTTCTCACGAGGGTATCGACGATTTACAATTTAAAGTGTACGAATTGTGTCCGGACTTTGACTCAGGACTCAAATCAGTTTTGGCGTCAGGCAAAAAACGGCTTACAATTTGTTTCAAATCCAGACAGAAGGCAGGCCCTTACACCATGCTTCTCCTTAGCAAATAAGTGCGGCAGCTTGTTGCTCCTGGTAGCACTATTGTCATTCTCCACCTGAATTGTAGAGATTAGCCCTGCTAGGTCACAAAAGACGGGCTGAATGAGCTGACATTCTTGCTTGTCCTTGAAGGGGTATAACATTTGGTTGGACAATCACTCGACGCAAAGAACGCGCATCTGAAGGAGCTTTAAAGGTTTCTATGAGAGTATCATTATTAAAGATGATGGAGTAGTCTACGTCGGCTACGCTGCAAATATCCCGTCAAATTAATGCCGCTTTGAAGGTGTGTATGCTCAAATTATACAAGAGATCTATACCTTGGTCGGAAAGTAAAAAATTGCCAAAAAGTTTGCTTGCAGCTGACGAAGCAATAAAGAACGTTTCTTGCTATCTCGAGGCTTTGTGGTCGAGCATGTAAAAAATAACATATGTCCGATACCTTTGTTGCAACGGCACTTTAATCTGAGATGATCTAAAGGGCTAGATGGCCCAAGTTTTATTGCCATCTAGCTACAAATACCATTTGAAGTCACGCTTCCTTTCGAGATCTTGTGACATCTGCCTAAATTTTTGGAGCTCTCGTTTCTGAGAAGGTCGAAAAGACTTCTTGAAGGTGCCAGGAACAATTGCGCATGGACGTCGTCTGGACGAAGATATTATGTGTACTTAACTTTCAAGCGGTACTTTAGGGAGAGGCTTAGAATGCCACGGCCAATCGGATAGTTCAGTTACAGATGTCAGCTATGGTGGCAAAGAGGAGGTAGACAATCAAACTGCTGTCCAGTATATGTGAATCTGTCGATGTTCGATATATATTTACACTCGCCATATGAGACTTGTGTAGTTCGGTTTAGCGCTTTAAGGTTCAGAGAGCCGGAAGTTTATGAGCAATCGGATGCTGCGAGGTGAGAGCAACTCCATCAAGTACAAAGTGACCTACTGGAGAACATATTTTTGTCGAATTTTGGGCAAAATTTATGGTCAACCATAACGCTTCGGGCGTTTTACACGAATCGCGGTTGTTGCAGTCTTAAGTGATTGTAAAGAGTTTAGCAAGCCTCACATTGTTTCGTCAACTTCACGGCGTCGGAATATTACGCTCGGCGCTCACTTGACAAAGGTATTTGCCACTTTCTGACCCATCAATGTATTATCGTCCCTTTTCCCCCAGCGACTGGAGTCATTATCACTGTAATTTGAACCTTGTGAATTCTAAGCGTGAAGATTTTTTCTTTTGATATCGTCGCATGCGGTTAAGCCCTGAGCCCGAATTAACCAATCATTTTGTTCTGGGTAGGGTGTGTCTGAAGCGCCCCGTTTTCTTGGTTGACCTGATGTCAATGACCGTGGGTTTTACCCGTTCTAATTCTAGAAAGCGTTCATATATCACGGACTCACCTCCGCTGGGTTAAGAAAGAGTTATTGGTACGAGCACTGAACCAACTCAATAAATATATTGGCCACCGGGGTTCAAAATTTAACAGTAACGGTGTTGAGGATAGCTGTCGAGAATGTGAATTGACTCGCAAACAATAGAGCAATGCTCATCGAAGCAAATACTCGCTACATGTCATGAGAAATGTGGCTGACTTAAAGCCAGGAGAGTTTGGACTAGGCCCTGTCACTGCGTGTAAAGTGCCATGTGAGCCACAGAGCGAATGCATTGCTTTGCACAGTGAGCGGCATGATTGTGGCTGGAACAAAGGCATGTAAAGCCAGGATCGACCGATGTACGTATTGTCGCGTTAATCACTGAGCAACGCTTGTCGTCGACGGCTCTTGCTATATATCATGCAAGGCTAAACGGTCAATTTACAATTGTAAAAGCCAACGCACTACTAGTGAAGCCCGGGGAAAGCTCGTGATATTGCAGTAAACCCACCGAGCGGCGCTCATTGTTAGATGTCTGTCCGATTTCAGATGATTAAATCAGATAATCTGCGGCATTGCCCTTCTACTATACGTAAAGGAACACCAATTATGCTCTGCGAGAGCTCTGGTGATCAAACCTCTTCGATTTGCGTCGATGGAGATGTCTATGCAAGAATACACGCGAATCTCGACACAAATTTGAATCGAGGCGCTCCTTCATTCCGTCGATATCCAAAAGAGAAGATGGCGATGCAAGATGTTCTCTCTGCTAGCACTTTGAGACAATTGCAGCAGAGTAAACATGGAACTTGAGTGAGGCCTTCTGTATGCGTTTGCTTGGCTCAAGTATAGTTACCAACTGTTTAAGAATTGGCGCTCTGCGACCTATAATCCTCAGCTTGGTGCTTTCACAACCTATGCTCGTAACCCTGATGTCCGTAGACCTCGCAGTGCAATGCTTAGTCTTGCCAAAGATGCTGCTTATCACATTCAGAAACATATCTAAAGTCAGTGAAACCTTGTCGAAATACAGCCTCAAATGTCGATAGCACAAGAAACGTACTTTGTTTTAAGGCTGCTGGAAGTATAATACCCTGAAGGTTTGCTTAATCCCGGAAAAGCTGCTGCTATTGATTTTGGGTGGTGACAGTATCACAAGAAATGGTGTAAGTCATCTTTGTCTTCTGGATTGTTACATCGGTGATAAAATATCTAAGCGAGACTGCTATAAGCACGCGCATAGTTGCTGCGAGGTCACATTCGAATAGTGGCTCCATTTAACCAAATCTCTTGAAAGCTTACACAAAAAGAGTACGTTTTTGTGGCGCGCATAGCAGATGACCGAACAGCTTGGTGGAATAACTTTTTCTATCATTCATCGGATAGGATTTATTCCTTCTCCTCTTCCTCGACGAACTCATTGTCCAGCTAGTAAATGAACTTAGGACGGATACTTGCGTCAGCAATCGGCCGTGAGTGAGCCACAAAGTTCCCGCTCAGTGCTTTGGTGATTACGACCGGACCCACTTGTAATATAATATTGAGTGTTGTCAATATTGGCTTCTCCTTCGTCTTACTGCTTCTTAAATTGGCGACCTTATCAGCAAAAGTATTATTGGTCGGGGCTTGACCTTTGAGAGCTACGGACATACTGAAGTGAATGGCTAGTGATTGATTAATGTCATTAGGGTGTTACTACAAGCGATGAGGCTTTCTTGACAGCCAGCCTATGGCTTCTTCACACCTTTAGCGGATAAAGAGTCAGATGAAAATTTGGCGGGCTATTGCAACGCTTCTCGTCATATGCAGCGTTTAAAACATCGTCTGAAGAATAAGGTGTCTGTGGACCACTGGATGAGGAAAATAGATACGCGTGCGTTTTCGTGGGAGGCTCTTCCAACTTGTTTGGCCAGTGTTATGACCTAACCAAATCTAGAAAAAATCATGAAAAAATACTCATCCTTTTCAAACGGATGATTCATATCCTAAAAAAACGGACCGTTCTAAAAAGCCGAGTGTTGATTTTCATTCGTTTGTCGGTAGGCAATTCATTATGTTGAAAAGGTGACTTGTTGTCAAAGAGCGTTCAAAAATCTTATTCTTCGCAACAATATAACCATTTTGGTAACTACACCAGTTCGCTTGAAATTGCTTAGGATCTTGGAATAATTACAGCTCCTGCGTAAATCGTAACATGAAATTTAGTTAATCTAAATCAATAAGTAGGACGATGTTTTTACTGAATTATGTATAGCAGTCTTTAAATCGAAACTTATCGTTGAACCAAGAATAATGAATGGTCGTTGACCGAGCAAATTTGTAATATATAGCATGCAGAAAGAGATTCGACCATAATGGGAGAGCGTATCATGTTGTTATAGACTAAATTATCAAAATTTGACAAGGAGAAGGGAGTAAAGTCACTATTTTTGTAAAGTTACGAATGCCGCCAAGTCTTCTAAACTATACATTTTGCTTGAAGCATAACATCAGGGAGCTTTAAAGAATATACGAGTTGATTTTTTACATACATTAAACTGAAGGGAATTTATTGTGCCACAAGGTAAATCAGCTGCATATAGTATAGTACAACATTTGCCCAATGTTGTCACTTTCAACAAGCTAAAATTGTTATTAATAGCTGACGCTGTCATCTACGGTACTTGGTGTCAAAATATTTCATGTGCCGACCATCAAATCTGCTCGTCCATTTTGCAGAGCTACCAATCCATTTTATTATTTCACTGGAAACCTGCGGTCACATCGTACTTTGTCAGCGCCTTGTCGAGTGCCCCCTCCTCCCCATGCGTGGCGCATCCTACGTGGCTATTACGCTTCTCGTCGTGGCTAGCAGCCAAGCAACTGCAGAATTTGACCAGGCCGAGCCTCAGCAAGCACATCACAATGACGGCGTGACGTCTGGTGGCAATGTTAATAAGTTTATGCCGGAGCGAGTTCTTCGATAAAGTCCTAATGCAAAGGACAAGTTGACGGTCGACGCGGGCAATGGAGAGCGTATGATGGGCCATAACTCGAACGGGAATAGTTTCTCAAAAGGGCTAGAACAGAATGTCATAAATATGGCTAATGGGATAAGAATGGGTGCAGATGATTTGATTGCGAAAGCTGCGAAAGCAATTAATCAGTTCAAGCAATTGAAAACTGTGTTTAAAGCTTTAAACAACAAGCGGAAGCGCATTGACTCGACGCCTAACAATGTGGGTGGACAAGCACTGCATGCTACGCCACATATAAAACGCCTCTAGTGCCAGTGGCAAACATTGCGTCATTCGCATCGGCCAAAAGCCTAAGAAACAATAAGCCGAATGTCGATACGCACGAAGCTGCAAGAATTATAACGTAGCACAACTTTCGACCCGCGCCTCCAGGCTCCTTTACATTTGAAGCTGCCGTTCCTGATAGTCGACTTGACAAGCAGCTGGTAGCTCAGAAGGCGTTGGAGTTCGACTTGAACAAATTTTCCGACGAGATCGAGATCAGCAACAACAAGCACCAGCGGATCGACTTAATGCGTAACAGCGTGGGCGGACAAGCACCGCATGCTTTGCCAAATCCAGGAAAATCTCCGGTGTCGGTGGCAAACAATCCAACAAAGTCTCTGATGGCGTTGACAAATAATGCGGGAACCGTATTGGCAATTAGAGTGGGAAGATATGCGTCGAAAGTCATTGTGGAAAATGTTATATTTTCTGTAGCGGAGCACACTACCAACACAAGCGTTTATTCTCTTCTACGACTATTGCCGCCGATCCTAGTGGTCAACTTAACAAACAGCTGATTGCTCAGAAGGCGTTGAAGTTTGGCAATATCAAATACCCTGACAAGGTGGATTCGCATTCAGTCAAGGATCCTCTTCATTTGGTAGAAGGAAATGAGCAATCTGCGCATCCTGCGACGGCGAATGGTCAAAGCGTTCCTATAAATTGGGAGGCTGAAATTGCGCGAGGCCCTGATGCGTTTCGCAAAGACGTGGTAGATGATAAGGTGAAAAAAGTTCACGAGGCGTTTCTGGAGGCGTTTAGCCTGCCATTTCACCAGTATCCGCAAGAGACGACTACGATGCTTCGCTTGCTCGGATGGAAATACAACTCAAGTCCAAACAACGCACTTCTCCTTCGATCACTCAATGTTCTGGCAACTTCGCATAAGCAAGATGTCTCAAAGAGAGTGTTGGGCCCAGATATGACGAAGTTGTTGGGGACTGATGAGTCGGCTTTGCAGGCTAATAAATTGAATTTGGACGCGGTCTACACGACGAAGTTGGCCATCATGTACGAGTTATTTTATGAATTTTACCATGGCGGTGGGATTGTTATCGACAAGTTGCCTCCGAAAGGCAGACCCCATCAATCGATTTTTGAGCACTAAACTTGGGTCAGTAGCTTGATGCTACCCAACGAATCTGGCATAATGGTCGGTTGGTAAGGTTTAATAATAAAAAGCTCCAGCTCTTTTACTTGATTTTTGACAATGAACTCGTCTCTTAATTTAACAATTTTACTAAGTGAAACTTGTGTATGCTCTAAATATCAATGGCCAAACTTAAGAAATGTTTTTGTATAATACCAAAGCGGTTGACAAGTACGTCACGGTCTACTTCGTCAAAGCACCGCCAGTCACCTAAATGTAGCTTCTGACGTGTGTTGTATATTTGAAGGCATATCGCCCGCAAACACGCCTGTCACTCAGTTTCGCGTTCCGTCTTTCTAGCGCTAACTTACTCTGCCAATTTTTCATTATTCCTCACAGCAAAAGCCAACGCTATAAACACGAGACTTTTGGTTAACTTTACAAGCAGCAAGGGGAGCACTTGAATACAAATGTTACATTACGCGCGCTGTTGTGTTGCTGAAGTTAACGATGCAATAGTGATTCTATACGAAAAAAGTTTGAAATTGGGCGCAAATTTTTGAATGGCACCAAAGGACCACAATAAGACGGCTTACAACTCCATTAAAAAATAGTGTACATCATCTATCGTTGTCCTCAGTGCTTATGCCATCTCGTAAAATACTCTTGCATTTACGTAGTGCCACAAAGCTATTCGCTTTGACGTGTAAGTTGTCGTCAGCATCTCTACTTCGATGTTGCTCTTGTCGCCTCCTCCGTATGACTGCAGCGACAATTTATTAGCCGTGAGCTTCTCAGTGATGAGCACTACACGCTGAACGCTTCAGTCATAAGGAAGACCAAGCACATTAACCAGCGACTTTTAATTCAAGCCGCAGGTAGAAGGTTTTTGTAGGCGAGCGCCATTAACGACTGCAAAAATGTCGAGGGCAAGAAAGCCAAGACTGTGTCAGAGCCGCATGGAACAGCACTTGGCCGACCGTTCGTTTTATCATTGAAATGCATAGGACGCAAAGTGTCTGCTGCTGCGCGATTTATGGGCTAGAAAGCAGCGAACTTGACGTATCCTTTATATTATGTGAGCGAAGACTCGGGGTGAATCAAATCCTTACAAAAAAATAGGTATTATTGTTTGATGAAATTCTTGTGCGACGGCTGCTATTGGGTTATAGAATTCGATTTGCGCCTGCTGATTGGACAAGAAACTGTGGAGGGCTACGTCTCGCCTAAATAGGTAAATGATGAGGCGCAAAAGCTCCTTAGGGGTGGAGGGGCTTTGGAAGCCGGAGCAACCTTTTTGGAGATTGACTTGAGTTTACGCAATAGACTGAACGACTCGCAATCGTCTAAACTGCCACTTTAGCCTCCTCGCACAAGGGCCATTACATGAAGCCATGCTTAAATATTATTAAAATTGCCACATGTATAAACGAGGCAGATACCCTTACAATACCTATACCGGTATAAATAATGCAATATCTAGGAAATATTTTAAGTCCATCTGAGGACCATACAGTTTTAGTATGTTAATAGCTCTTTAAAGAGCATCTAGGGCGAAAGCTTAAGGGACATTTTGCCCATTGCTCTCACTTTCGAGCAAAAGATCGTAATCGATAGCTAAAAGGTTAGCGTCGAATTAGCGACAATGCTAATTCGACGCTAACCATCCATGGTACATTTGTCACGCACGAATACTGGTATATTATATGCCGAATTATTACCAATTAATCCTGTTGATATTTACGAACCAATCAAATTTACCTCTACGTTTTTGCTAAGCTACGCGCATATTACGTAGCTATTGCGCTACTCATTGCGGCCAACTGTTCGGCTGCTAAACTTGACCAGGCCGAGCTTAAGAAAGTACCTAACAGTGACTTTGTGACGTCTGATGGCACTGTTGATAAGATGCTGCCGAAGCGAGGTCTTCGAGGAAGTCGTAACCTAAAAGAACATATTAGCGGTCCACGCGGGCGGCGAAGAGCGCATGTTGAACCGTTTTCCGAGCGAAAATAATCTCTTGGAAGCGTTAGATTGGTCTATCACAAAAGCGACTAATGTGATGGGAACAAATGGAGACGATGTGATTGCGGAAGCTGCAGAGGCAATGACGTACTCAAAGCAATTGGATTCGACAATAAAAATCATCAACAGCAAGCACCAGCCCATTGACCCGAGGCCTAATAATGTGGGTAAACAAGCACTGCATGCTAGACCTTTGACGCGGCATAATTACCCACCTGCATCTTTCGGCTCTCCTACGACCAGCGCCGTTGCTCTTGATGGTCAACTAAATAAGCAGTTGATCACTTAGAAGACGTTAGCTTTCGACTTGATTAAACGACCTGACGAGGTGGAGGTCAGAAACAGCAAACGCGCAGCGCATCGACCCGACGCTTAACAATGTGGATGGAGGAGAATTGCATGCTTGGCCAAATTTAGAAAAATCTCTGGTGCCGGTGGCAAACAATATGCCATTTGTATTGGCAAATAAACTGGGAAGATATGAGCCGATTGTCACAGTCAATAATGTAAGACCTATAACGCCGCACGACATCCGACGTGTCCCTTCCGTCTCTTCACGACTATCACCGCCGCTCCTACGTAACAAGCAGCTGGTCGTTCAAAAGGCAATAAAGATCGGCATGGCCAAACGCCTTGACAAGGTGATGATCAAAAACAGCAAGCGTCCACGCATCGACCCGACGCTTAAGAATGTGGGTGGAAAAGAAGTGCTTGCTCCGCCACATCCAGGAAAAACTTCAGGTCCAGTGGCAAACAATGCGCCATTCACATTGGCAAAAAAACCGGGAAGAGACGAACCGATTGTCACTGTCAATAATGCTGTAAGGCCTATGAAAACAACGCAGCACGGCAACCGGCTCGAGCTGCCCGGCTTTTCTACGACTAGCGCCGCCGCTTCTAGTAGTCGACGTGAAAAGCACAGGATCGCTCAGAAGGCGTTAAAGATTGACATGAACAAACATCCTGACGAGGTGGAGATCAAGAACAAACAGCGCCAGCGTATTGACCCGACACTTGACAATGTGGATGGAGAAGAACTGCATGCTTTACCAACTCCAGAAAAACCTTTGGTGGTGGTGGCAAGCAATGCGCCGTTCGTATTCGCAATTAGACTGAGAAAAAGAGAGCCCACTGACATTATAAATAATGCAGTAAGATATCTAACAAAGCACAACTACCGACCCAAAATTCCAGACCCTTCGTCGACTAGCGTTGTTGGTCCTATTGGTCCACTCAGCAGCCAACTGATCGCTGATAAGGTATTAAAATTCGACTTAAACAAACTCCCTCACGAAGTGGCCTTGCATTCGATCTAGGATCCTTTGCACTTGCGCGAGGAAAATGCGCATCTTGCGGCGTTAGACCGTCAAAGCGTTTCCGATGATTGGAAGGTCCGCATGCGTGTAATCGATAAGGTAAGTGAGGAGGGATAAAAGGTCCACAAGGCTTTTCTTAAGGCCATAAGCCTGCCATTCCACTAGTATCTGCAAGAGACGGCTACGATGGTTCGCTTACTGACATGGAAAGATAACTCAAGTCCAAACGGCAAGCATGTGTATAGATCGCTCAAGAGTCTGGCAAGATTGCAGAAACCATAAGATACAAAGCAACTGCTCAACCCAGATTTGGCAAAGTTACTGGGAGTTGGAGAGCATGCGGTGACGGCTAGTGAGATGAATCTGAGAGAGGCCTACATTGTGAAGTTGATGATCATGTACGAGTTGTTGTACGATTTTTGCTACAGCAATGAAATTTTAGTCGAGAACTTAGCTCTGAAACGTAACCGCCGTCATTTGATCCTGGAGCTTACAACTTAAATCAGTGGCTACAGCATTCGTCCCGCTCATTTTTTTATCAATAGCTTCTGCGCCACTTTTACGAGTTAAGCCATGGCAAAAAAATGAGTAGAGCAAATTCTACTTTGGAGCGCTTGTTTGTACAAATGTTCATTGCGTCGTAGCGCGCGCTGTTGTGTTTTTAACGACAAAGGTGCTATCGTGACTTTGCAAGTCAAGATTCTGAAATTGCGCACAAGCTTTCAAGAGGCACTATAGGACCAGGTAAATTACTAGCAAAACAGTATACCATTTGTTGAAGTCCTCAGTACTTATGCCATCTTGTGACGCACTCTCGACTTCACGCGGTACCACAAAGCCGTTTGCCGTCGCGTGTACAAACTCGCCACCATTTTCATCGTAAAGTCCGCTTTTGTCGCTTCCTAGCGTTTTGCATTGCAGCTATCCGTCTGACGGCAGCGACAATTCATTGGTCGTGAGCTCCCCAGTGATGAGCACCAGCACTCTGAACGCTTGGAGACCAAGCACATCGTCCAGCACCTTATAATTAGGGCCTTTTTTTAAGGGTAAGCACCGTCAATTTTTATTTTATATTTTATTTTAGAACTTTGTTCGACTGCAAAAAAAGTCAAGCACAGAGCAATTGGTCGATTCCATAGAAATGCCTCAATCGCACGCTTGATGGGCCAAAAAGTAGCAAATAATACGTGTTTTATGTAAACGAAGACTCGTTTTGCGCCAGCTTTGGCAATACTCAATCGTAATTATCATTTATAACATACTACCACTTGTGCGACGGCTGCTGTCAGGTTAAGTTTACAAATGCAGGCGCCTAGTGCGAATGCCCCGTGTAAGCCAAAGCTGCCTACATTGAGTGTAAAGACCTTCGATGATCTTCGTGCTTTGAGTGTAAAGACCTTCGATGAACTTCGTGCTTTTAAAAGACAAAATTTTGTTTACGGCCTAGCTCTGCGAAATTTCTGAGGTCACGCTTTTGCAGTCCGCTAGTTAAATAAACACCTAGTTACCTTTGCACAAAAGTTAGTAGCATTTCTCACTTCGATGGACGGTGAGCTTCTTTAAGGAGAGGTTTCAGTCACCATCCTCAAAACGGTCTGCGGACGGGCGTGAACACCCGCTCTTTTTGAGTAGGAAGGAATTAATAAAGCCATTAATAAAGCCATGACTAACCGGACGGTCCAGAACCTATAGAATTCAGGTATGCTGATGAAGAGGTGGCAGAAATCCAAGCAGCTGAACAGCACATGTGTATTTGTCAATGTTTGATTTGTGGTGACACTTGCCGTATGCGACTAATGTGAATCTGCCTTCAAGCGCGCCAAAGTTTGAGGTGTCAAAAGTAGTATGGTGCGTTAGAAAGCAAGCCTAGTGTAGCCTCCTAGGAAAATCACGGTTTGTGGTTCTTGAGAGAATCAATAGTCGACAAAGTTTAGCCCATGATGTAAAAGACTCACTTACTTAGCTCGTGCTTGCCAGCCCGACTTGCACTTTTATTAGGTATCGGTGAATGATCTCAGCAAGCCGCTCATTGTCTTGTCGTCTTTGAGGGGTCGTTTATTGCATTTGACGCTTAAAGATCGAAGAATACTTTCTGAGACTTTCAAACTCATCAACTAAAAAGTGTCACTCTTTACTTTGCGACACGAGCGAGGGTCATTATAACAAGGATCCAGGAAAATTTAAGCTCCAAGTTTTCCTCTTTTAATAGAGTCGAAAGGTGTAAGCTTCGGTTCTAGATACGAAGAACAATCTCACTTTAGATATGGTGTGGCTGGACCACCACATGTTTTTGGCTGATTGAATGTTAAACGTCGTCACTTTAATTCGCTTTGCTTCTAGAGAAACCTTGGTGAGTCACGAATCTATATCTGCTAGGATGAAGAAGCACAATTAGTGTGAGCATTGGACCAAGTCGGTCAATGTGTTGGACGTGGGTGTGTCTGAAATGGATACCGATGATATCGAGAATAGGTGTTCGGAACGTGTAGTGGTACTGAATCTACTAGCGGTGCTCGTCAGAGTATATTATCCTATATATATAGAGTGATACTGCTGACTTAAAGCCAACGCAATATAAGCTAGGTCATACCTCTGCACGTGAAGTAAAATATAAGTCACTGAGCGATGCAGCATTTGCTGCATGCCGTTAGCGGCATGTTTGGTGCTCAGACAAGGCATTTCAATCAATGACCTACTGTGTACGTGAAGTGTCACATTATTTATTGTGCAGTTCTCGTCGTGGACGGCGCTCTCTCCGTATAGGTCAACTCAATGCAAAAAAAGCCCTATATACGCTGGTGGGGTTGCACGCAACCCACTGAGCTGCACTCATCGTTAGATATATATACGGCGTGAAATGGTCGACTTGAGGTCAAGACATCTGGGGTACTATCTTTCGATGCACGTAGGGAGGCACAAAACCCAATCAGCGGAGCCTCTGATGAGACATTCATTTAGACATCGGTGCGTCCATATCCCTTCGCGACCATTGATCTCTTTAGCAAACAGGCCTCGATGTATAGCACGTATCGACTAGTGCAAGATGGCATGTCTAGAGCAAAAGTATCGGGTCAGAAAACAACGAACCTGTGCTCGGCTGTATACCTAGATAGAGATAGAGCTCGCTATCATCAAAGGCAAGATAAGCTTACAATTTATATTGTCAGTATATTCTCGGTTTTATTTTTATGGTAGAACTTGATGAGAGTTGTTAGGCCGACGGCAAAGTCAAAAAATAATATCGAATATTATCAATATCATTTGGTTTAGAAAGACATAGAAAGCATTTGGCGTCCGAACGACATCTTCAATCCTGATTAATCTGCTTATACAGCACACACGTGATGCGCGGGACAAAACATTTTGCTTGAGCCTATCGCAATAGTTTAAGCTTACTATTTCTGCCAGCCTCGCCATCAGCGCATGGAGAAGGCAAGTGCTCCCCTTCATAAAGCTTGAGTCTTGCTCCTGAGCCTACTGCTTGTTCTTTTGGCCAAATAGCTCAGGATTCCCGCGTGCAGAGGTTTGCATGCGCCGCGCTCACCTGAGCTACGTGCTTGAAAGCCGGTGTATCACGCATTGCGTGCTTGCAAAAGATCAGCATTCCGCTGCACACCTTATGCCCTTCGTACTCTCTGATCGAATGATTGATCGTGATGAGCTGTTCAAGAATTCGATAAGATGCGAAGGCACGAGGAGATACGACCGAAATGTAACTTACTCAATTTTAATTCGGTGGACGGACAACAAATTTGCGCCATCGATCCGGCTTTGATTATCCGAGAAGCTATGTCGGGTATCACGGGCGTCTATAAAATTAGAGCTCACCCTCGACATGTGAAGCCTTTCATGGGAGGTTGTTGGTTCCAAAATTTCTTTTTTTCTGTGCAGAATGCCGTATTTGAAGATGGCCCATAAGAGTTGAGTTGCGAAATTTTCAGTTGTATTCACACCTCATGAGACGTCTGCGAATGATAGAATGATTTTAGGGCGTTGAATTTAAATTGAACAAAACTTTCTGCTTGCATTTTGCGACACCTATAGCGGGCTTGTTGTGCGAGTGAAGCGGGCCTCTTTTGTGCAATTGACTAACTTAAGTTTCGTCGCTGACTGCCAGAGGAGTGGTGCTCTGTGACCTATGACCTGCTCCTGTAAGCACTGCATTTGTAGACATTGGGATGATTTTTGCTCATATCTATAGAGCCTAAACTTCGAGCGGCGAGAAAGCTTAGTTTTGCAGAAGACGCTGATCATCATTATCAAAAGCATCTACGAAGTCAAAAGTTTGCCAAAAATTAAAGTCGTAAATACTTAAATGCTCGCGGAGTAAGGATGTCTACACATACATTATTCAATATTAAAGGCACTTCGTCATCGTCGTGGACGACTTTGTCCTACTCCAACAAAAAAGCTCTTTCAGAGCGCTCTTACATCTAAAGGGCGCGCATTTTTTTGTTGAGTGCTCGTGCAAACAAGCGTTACACCCTTTCATGGCCAAGCATAAAATTCAGCTTGTTCGACGCGTCTTGCAAGCCTGAGCAGGACTAGTCTCTAATGTTTAACAATAAATAAACTACAAGTGCTATCGTGTTGTTGTAAGCACTCGCTAAAGAAAGCGTGAATTATGATTTTGTCCTTTTTATAATGTGAATCAATATGAAACGCAATCGAAGTCTGCCTGACACCGGAAAAAGTGACGGGTTTGCTGACGGATTCTCAAGGTTAGGCTTGAGCGAATTTTTACAGTAGTATGAGACTCAAGACTGAACTCTCAAGAGCCTTCCAAACTCTACAGCTTTAGTTATCGGTTCTCTTCTGTGAGGTAAATATCCTACAATTATAATATAGCATATTCCTATTTAGGTGCGATATGCCGCAGTTATTGCACCATGTACTTCTCTTCTATCAGCTCCTCAGAACGATGTATTGTTTTCTTATTTATGACCAAAACATCAATTTAGTTGTGTCACGCAATATGGTTATATCTAATGTGACTAGGTTCGTGTAATCCCATTATCCTTTTTTTGCTCGGACAGAGAACGGAAATTGGCGGCTAACATAGACTTACAAAAAATGGAATACGACAATGGACCTGCACAGCCGCTTATTTTAGAAAAGGACATGTTACGTTAGATTTAAGTGCTTATGTTTGGCTGGCGGATAGTGTTTGCACGAACGAGGGGCCCTCCATGGCGGTAAGTACTTGTAGCGTTTTGATATGGAAGTGCCAAGGAAAATCACAGAGCTATGAATCCCCAGCTACGTTTGACTGTCTGGTTTCACGATAGGTTTGGACATTAAAAGCTTTTGCCCATAAATATTTTACACTCGCCAATACCTGCCTTAAGATTAAATAGTCGGTCCGGAGGGTAGTCTATGCCGTCAAATGCAAGTTGTAATGTCATAAAGATTGGTGAACACTACGCCAGCATCGCCAAATATGTGTTTGCGGTCGAAAAGACTTAAGTCCTCGGTTACTTTGTTCGGTTTGCCATATGTGTTTACTTGTACATATTCTTCGATATGTTTCATATATAGCGATACTAAGAAGCTAAAATGATCTCTGATTTATAATTTGAAAGCAAAAGTCGTTGCGGCTTGGCCAACGCTACGGTTTCAAACTTAATTTTGTAAGCGATCACGCTTAGCCAAATTTTTGCACAAGTACAGTGGGTGTCGAAAATCTTTGTGCGATCAATTTGAGAGAAACATCGGGTGGTGTAAGGAGATCCAATACCAGAAGTCTTTTTATAAAATGTAGGAAAGCCTCCGACAGAATCTACTCTGGCTTTGCTGGACGAGACAAAGCCGATCTGCGTCGTGTGGCGGGACCGAATATGACATCAATTTAACCAACAGAACTGTATGGCTCTATTCGAATATTACACCTCAATAAACAGCGGTGAAAATGCCCCACTTGTTTTGACAAATAGCAAGATAGTTATCATTCTTTGCTTGCAAGGCAGGCAAACTCGGTGTGCTTGCCGATGCACTTTCACGCAGGTCAGATTATAAGTTGGCCCACATCAGCAAGGTTGTAGCTTAATGAGCTAATGATTGTTTTTTTTCCTGCACATCTTTCCTGTTGAATGTGCCTCGCGGTCCTACTGTCCAGGCCTGGCACATGTTCCAAATTCACATGAAGCCAAGCTTTTGTGGTAAAAGCAGGTATTACGCTAAAAGAAGCCTAAAAGAATACTGGATTGTGAATTACGAAAGCCATACGCTCGATATACATACCAGTTGCATTTTGCGATATTTCGAAGGCTTTCGGAATTGCTACAGTCGCTACCTCTATTACATTGTTGGTTTTGGTGCATATACAAAAATAGGAAAATAGGGTCAGCCTGTGTTTTGTTGTACAAATCGAGACTGGGAATAGTGAACATTCAGTCACCGGAAGAGTAAGACTGGAGATAGCGAACGTTTGTTCACCGGAAGAGTTTACACTTCTCTGTACGCATCTTTATGAAAAGTGCTGTGTGATCTCATCAGAAGAATATATATACTATATATAAGACATTAGTCATTAAATATTATTTTGTTGTACACTTCGATCCCTCAGGAGTGAACAGTCGTTTGTCGGAAGATCGTTCTGCACGCCTTCTCTCTATAAGATGTTGTGTGAAGCAACTACAGAAAGGACTTACACGCTTGACGATGATAAGTGGGTCTCGGGCTCAAAGGCTTAGTTCTATGGATTTTTGCTATTGCAGCGATTTTAATGAAACATGGATTGCAAAAATCTCAGATAAATGCAGTTTTTCCAGCTCACTGTATGATCGAAGCTTTTTCTAGCCGGGCTCAGATTTTTTTGGGGAAAGACAAGGGAAAGGACTGTATAGACCAAAGTATCGCTTAATTATTGCTGCAATTTTGGCAACGCAGCTCCAGCAAAATTTATATGCTGATGTCAACACCGACCATCTAAAGACAGAAGGTCATATATAAGATTTCAAGTCGTGTTTCCAAAGAGCCACGGTGCAGCATGTGCACTTAGGTACCGCATTAGCTGGTCGACAAGTTCTCACAAGTTGAATTTGTACTCAACACAGCTACTCACGCTTCAAAGGCAATTTACCTTTCTATGTAAATAGAGTAAAATATCAAGTTACTCTTACTACAGTCCGACGTACAGCAAATAATACCACGGCTTGTGTACGAAGCACGTGTTTCTTCTATTTTAGATCATGTCTGTATTGGTGGAGTCGAACTCGTGCCTCTTACAAGCTGTGTGAAGCAAAATGACCGTGCCACTTCACTCAAACATCTTGGCCCCCGCCAAAGCTCCTATGCTTCACAACAAACTTCACATGGAAGTGCCGCTAACCTCGGCGATCAATAAGCAAAAGATGAGGTCGCCCGACCTTGCGCCGTTTTCATGGAAAGGAGAAGCACCCGCGCCACCAAATTTACGGGCTCGAGATTGTTCTTGTGGTCTGTTCAGATGTCAGGCCGTGACTTTTTTGTGGCTACCCCGAGGCTTTGGGGACCTTCAAGAGAGGATGGGCTTTTTCAGCCATGTGGCCCGTAAGTTTCACGGTGAGATCGACTGCCGCGCTATTAGCCACAAGGATTCCGAAATGCGTCGGAAGTCGAATTTCTTCTTTGAGGTTGCTCGCTGTGAGCGGCTGTCCGAGAATAAAACTGCTTTCTTTCTAGCCAAGTCAGAAAACACTACTTTTATGATACGCTGCGCTTTAGGGTTGTAATCAATGCGGCGGTAGCCATGGCAGCTAGCAGTCGTCGTATGATCAATTGCCTTATCCTCAGCATTAGTGTCGAGATTGAGAATAGCTCTTTGCGGACACCTTAAGATCCACATCAGCCTTAACATCCTGATGGATGTAACTTCTTTGACCGACCGCCGGCCAAAGCTTTTCCAGTAATAAAAAGAGCCGTTGGAGCGGTAAGTAAATTTGTTCAAAAAAGCAAAACTCACCGATTTTAAGGGTAAATTAATAGTATCTGATAAAACTTATCTTAATAATAAAATCCTCTCTTTTGTCTATCTTGGACAGACACAGTCACATCTTTTTCCCTAACGAATGTGTTTAGTCGAATTTTTTCCAGAAATAATAGGCGTCTTTGTAAGAAACTAGTTTTGTATGAGAGACCAGGGACAAACAAAATTCATCCGATCCCCTTGCCTAAATTCATCGGAAGCCTTGGTGCTCGGAACTTTGCTCGATTTACAAGCTTCAAGGGCCCGACTTGGCTTCTTGAGGAATATGAGATATTCCGGTGATGGAATGCCCTCTTCCCAAGCAAATAGTACATAAAGCTCGCGGACGAAACGTGGTCCGTCCAAAGCTGCTCAGTTTGAGTTGTACCCTAAAGGTTCACTAAGCTGTGAAAAGCTTCTTTGTTTGATGTTTTGTGGTGACAGTATTCCAGGACCAGGTGTGATCTTCCGAATTGCTACAACGCCGATTATTTTTTTGAGCGAAGTGACAGCATAGCTGCCCAAACCCGCGCTAGAAGAATGGCCCCTCTTAAGTCAAGTCTCTATCGTAGATGCCACACAAAGAGTGACCACTACTTGTATTTGTATTATATAATTTTGCCTTCGTGGTGCGCAAACACAATGAGCGAACTGCGTCATGCATCAGTGGGGTAATAACCATTTGAAAGGCTTTCCTTTTTCCACCTTTTCTCGCTAATTTTAGTGTTTTGAGAGTAGAAGGATCTCTTACGGGACAGTAGTACCCAACCACAGGACCCCTCGCGGAATGCTTATTGACTTCGGCTAGATCCATTTAAAAGAATGTACCAATGATTGTCCTTATCGGCTCCACCCTCTTTAACCTTATCAACAAAGGTATTCAAGTCAGATTTTTGTCTTTGAGAGCCTTTAATGAGTGGCCAGTGAGCCGAATGGCAAGTCTTACACCTTTCAAGGCGTGACTCCAGGTCGTGAGGCTATTTAGGTTAGCCTAAGAACTTTCCGCAGCATTAGTGGACGAAGAGGCAGGCGCAAGATGGCCAGAGCTCCCGCGGCGCTCCTCGTCACATTCCTCGACGAAAAATGAGTTGTCTACGAATCACTGAGCGAGTGAAGACGAAAAGAGCGCGATTCCCGTCGCAGGTGGAAGGAATGCTCTTCAAGTGCCCTCCCTGGTTAATTACCGCTTATGACACAGGCACAGCCTCTATCATTGACGCGGCTCTAAGCACAGAGGCCGACTTTGTTGCAGTGGCACCCTTGGTATCTGGAATATTCTTTTAAGAGCTAGATTGGTCGCCGTTGAATGATGTGACCGAATGACAACCTCCATTCTTGTCGTTTTAGTCATCGT
Source organism: Plasmopara muralis (assembly GCA_003676415.1). NCBI lineage: Eukaryota > Oomycota > Peronosporomycetes > Peronosporales > Peronosporaceae > Plasmopara > Plasmopara muralis. The sequence continues at coordinate 67,926 of RCHQ01000059.1, read as the reverse complement.
TGCGACTTAGGCGAATATTTGTTTTGAAGAAAAGGACACCCAACCCTCTCTTTTTTGATGTGAACCAATTCCTAGCCACTATGTACACCCAAGCATTTGTGGTAAATTGAATTTGAAATGCCTTAAAAAAATTTGGTTTTTGGTGCACGACAAACATCTATCGATATCATGCCATGTGCATAGGAAAATTCTGGAATACGTACAGTCGATCCTCTTGAGACCAAAAGACGATACATCATAAGCAATCCGTGATTCATATTACACAGATAGATAACTAAGTATAACAAGAGAGCGTGCCATACTGGTGTCGACTGAGCCATCGAAATTCGAGTGGAGTAAATTCGTAATACAATGCAACATATTAAGATTGCAAAAAAAAATCAACCCTCAAAAAGGCCGAACAATCAGCGCATAGTATGCTTTACGCCGCTGTTGTATTGTTGATGTTGAGGGTGGAGTAGGGGCTCTATAAGTCGAAATCTTCCAAAATGCGCGCGAGCATTAAGGTGGCACGAAAGGGAAGGATAGGATACTAGTTACGTTTGAAAACTTCATCAAGAAATAGTGTATATCATTTATCGTAGTCTTCAGTGCTTGTCGCAGTCACAATGCCATTCGCCGCGGCGTGTGAAGACTCATCGCCATTTCTATTGCATGTAGCTGTTGTCGCTTCCCAACGTCCGACGGCGGACCTGTGCGTCGACGGCAGCAACAACTTATTAAGCGTGAGCTCCTCAGTGATGAGCAACAATACCATGAACGCACAAGTCATTAAAAAGGCCAAGCACATCTATTGGCACCTTTAATTCGGGCCGCACACACATTTTATAAGTTAGCGCCATCATCAACTGCAAACGAGCGTCAAGCGCAGAAATGCCAAGCTTGTGGCAGAGTCGCGCGAGATAGCATTTGGTCAATCATTAGTTTTCGATGCCTCGGCAGCAAAGACTTTGCTGCCGCGCGCTGTTCGAGTTGAAGCGTAGCGAAAAGTATGTTTTTTTTATTCCATGCGACTGTGGCATGCGCCCTCCATGTATTGGTGCTCGAAGAGCATTCATTTTCGCTTATTAAAACACGAAGATGCGTCACTGACTATACAGGTCTCGTCTTATTTCCTCAAAGCTAATATAAAACGATAGTAATGGGTCATTACTAATAGTAATGGGTCATTACTAATAATGTACTATATACATGCTTGACTCTTGGCAGCGTCCACACAACAATGTGAGTAGAGCCAGAGCGTCCCCATCAAAATGAGGGCGAGGTAAAGGTGCCGTCGCTTGACGAACGCATGGTAATTTGGTACAATAGACAGTTGTTAGCACACAGACATTAGCTGGCATGCCGCTGCGTCGGACCAAGTGGGTCTTCTTCCTTGGGTTCAGCTTGGCACTCTTGCGCACAACCGCCTCGGCCGTGATTGACAGAAGAGGACTCCACTTTGTAAACCAAAAAGCTTTCTGTGCGTATCACTGCAGCACGTCGCACGTGGCGCTCGTCTATCGCAACTTGGCGGAAACGTCCGAGTGCTTAGAAAGTAATTGCGGCCAATACCTGATCGAAAATACTCAAATTCAACGAAGATTACGACCGGCGGTCACCTTCTCGGACCAGAATGTTACTGGTCCGCCAGCAGAGACTGGCGACGTTCACGCTACAAGTGACGATGGCAAGGACGTGACCATTATTAGTGTCGTGTCGTGCTCCAGTGTCACGGATGTGACGCTCTCGATTGGTGACCCCGAAACCGATGCGTTTGCCAATTTTTATCAGTCCTTTACTGCTGCGTACGACGCAATGCTGTCTGGAGATGATGCTGCGTACGATGCGTGTCAGCTACACTTTTTGCAAAAGGAGTTGCTGGCCAATTACTCGGCCGAATTGGATGATGCAGGGGACCAGATTGAGATCAAGCCGACGTTAATCAAACTCAAAGCGAAAAGCGAGGAACTCAAGTGTTTGGCACAGATTAAAACCATTTGGCCTTCTACGAATGAGAGCCACACGCCGTTCTTGACAAAAAGTGACCAGAATGGAACGACGGCGACCGTGATGCTCGTGCACGTGAGTGCGGCCGTGGGCGACGAGATTTTAGCGCTCGACTGTGTCGACTCTGTGACTGTTCTTCCGGCTATATTAAAGCTCATGCCGTTTGCCAAGAGCTCGTACGGTTTCTCGAGGGGTGCAAGTGAGAAGAAGGAGGGGCCACCTCTTGAAATTCGACTGGCTAAGGTCGTAAACACAGCACAGACGCTTAAGAGACTGTCGACTTATGTGACGCGAGCGACGGGCATTGAAAATCTCATTGCGATGAAGGGATCGACTGCACAGTTTGGTGGGGTGCTTCAACAGGCGGCAATGGACGACTATAATACATGGACACAGGCTCTAGCGATTGTGCTAGATGACGAGGCAGTAGAGTGGGTGGATTTGCAGCAGGTTGTCCAGACAAGTACTTTGCAGTCGCCTACACTTGAGCAGAAGCTGCTTCGTCAGCAATTTATCAAAAAATCTGGCTTAATGGAGCCTGTGGAGCATACAAGCCGACGACTTGATGATTACCTACAAGATTTAGTCGGTGTGGACATGATGCAAGCGCACAATATAACCGGTAGCTCTATTGTCGTAGGAATCACAGACACTGGTCTCTATATCGACCACGACCAGTTTGACCAAGAATCGCGCGAAATGTACGACAAAGAGGACATGACGGCACGCAAAGTCGTTTCGTACCAGACGTTTGCAAACAATATGGATGAGGCGGAAGGTGTGACGTGCGGTCACGGGACGCACGTGGCAGGCATCGTAGCAGGAAGCTCCTACACGGGGCAGAATCAGGATCTCGGGATTGCATCGAGTGCACGAATTGCTTTTATGGATATTGGCAAGCAAGACGCAACATGCGCTGGCAAGACTGGGTGTGATGTGTCTTTAGAAACTCCTGGTGAAGTGACGAATTTGATGGCGTCTCAAGTGGCCGCCGGTGCCAAAGTTTTCTCTTTCTCGTGGGGCACGGGTGCCAACGACTACAACACGCAGACACAGCAAGTGGATGAATATATTTACGACAATCCCGACATTTTGATCGTCGTGGCAGCAGGTAATAGTGGCGAAAAAGGCGCTTATACGATCAGCAGCCCGTCGGGCGCGAAAAACGTCATTTCTGTGGGTGCGAGTCTCAATGCCGCGGCGTCTTTCTCAGCCACATCGTGCTCGTCCGTTCTAAATGAACACACGGTAGCGTCCTTTTCTTCAATCGGTCCGACGCTAGATGGTCGACAGAAGCCCGATATCGTTGCACCTGGCATGTCCATTACTTCGTCACAGTCTGAGAAGCCGGGTTTTACGATCAAGTCTTCCGCCGTCTGCTCTTTGCAAGGAACGTCACAAGCCACGCCTATAATTGCTGGCATGGCGGTTCTCATTTACGAGTGGCTGCGTGACGGCTGGTGGAAAAATGGCGTCGCGGACCCAACGTACGGCATGGACACGATCCCGGCGTCCTTGATTAAAGCCCTCCTGCTTCACAGCGGAGAAGCCATGACTCGTCGTTTACTTGAGCCAAGCACGGGTGTCACGTCTTGTGTAGCGCTCGAAGCTACGGCCAAGACGCTGACATCGTACCCAGATTTCAACCAGGGCTACGGCAAACCGACACTGGTCAATCTCGTCTCGTTCATGGATGACAATAATGGTTCTTCGTCTTCATCATCGTCTTCCGCTGGCAGTGCTAACAATATATATTTTTTCCCAAACTCGTCGACTGGTTCCGAGCCTAGCGTGAAGGAAGGAAGTGAAGTGACGTTCCACTTTATGCTCACCGTTGACGTCAATCTCCGCGTGACGGTCGTATGGACAGATCCTCCTGGATCCGTTGGGAGCAAGATGACGTTGCAAAACGACTTGGATCTGACGCTCAAAGTGGCTAACACGTCAAAAGTGTTTTATCCATTATCCGGCAACGGCTCCCGTGATTCGGTGAACAATGTGGAGATGGTAGAAGTATCATACGATGAAGCACTGGTTGCCGTGATGGAAGCCGGGGTGGCTGTAAAAGATGGCTTTATCTATGTCCAGGCTGTCGTGCGAGGCTTTAGTGTCAAAGCAGGAGAGAATGCAACAAGTAGTGGTCAAAAGTTTTCCATCGTGGCGTCTTCGACTCCATCGTCTACGTCTATCAGTTCAGACAAAGACGGTGATTCAAACTTTTGGCAGCCGTGGATGATGATTGGTGCACTAGTCATCTCTGTGCTTGCTCTCCTCTTTGTGATCGCATTGATCTGGCGCATGCGGGAGAATACAAAGGCAGACAACTTCCGTGCCGGAGAACATACCCCGTCTGTTGCTGTTCTCGGTGGAAGAAAAAGTCAAGAGTGTAGTAAGAAGACGGTCGACGAACGCACAAGTGTATCACACGTTCATCTAAACTACGTGCGAGGCGATTCAAAATCTTCTTTCGAGGGATCAGCGACAGGTCGACGAGTTTTGAACCCTTCAGCCGGTGAAGTAAGTGTTGCTGCTGTCTATAACGCTTCTCCTGCAACTTCCTTCGAGTCAAATCGCCGCGCTGCTACCATATTGGAACCATTACAGCCTCCTGCAATGCTTAAAGTCAGTCGTCGTGCTGCTAGCTGATGCAAATGCAGTAAACGGAAAAGGGAACGAGATGAACTGATCGAACAATCCTCCTAGTAGTAATCGAGGACGTGAGCGCAGTGCCAGGATGCGCGATCTTCTTAGAGCACATTTGGCCCGGCATCTTTAGCCTTCCTGTCCTTTCATCGAGAAGTGACAGAACATTTATTTTCACATTACGACCGTACGTATGTCAGGTCTCGGACGCCAGCGATTGTTTCGTCGTCTATTTTACGGCATTGCGAAATCAGTGCCGCGCAATAAGCAATACAACACCTATTTACTCTTGTTAAACAATTTTACATTTCACTTTATCCTATTTACTCTTGTCACCATGAACGGTGGAGTGCATAGTAACTATACAGAATGACCGTACAATAAAATTTGTATTATTCAGCATGACTTAGGAGTCGCTGAGTACAATTATCAGGCAGAGCCTTTTATTTGCTCTGCCAAAACTGGCTAATCGAGTCTTAAACGCAGCTCAGGTTGCCCAATTCGATCGCGAACTCGGTTCTCGTCCTCGCAGCCGAACGGTGTTTTATTAGCTGCGGCACTAAGTTCTTTTGGCTTTGTTTACATCTTTTGATAACAGATCTGAATTCCTTTTGGCTGCCTTCAATGATTTAATCAGGGATCTAGGGATGGTGAGCTGGCTAGCATCCCGCTTGTCTCCAGCTCTTTTTAGCGTCGCTTCCATTGGTTAGCCACCGTCGGACAGAGACGTTGCCGGTGGATGTCTCTGCTGTGGCCGGTGATCGCGCTGCAGATCTTAGCTTGGACAGCCAAGTGCATCCAGCGACAATGGACTCCTGTGTAGTACACGATTGTAATTACGAGGCCGGGCTTGATTGTGGATTCAGTATTGACTGCGCCCTGAGAACCAGCCCATAAAAAATCAGTTTTGGATAAGTTGTGGCCGTAAGCATAGGCGATCATCTAGAGTATTAGAATTTGCCAAGCTACCCACAATACATCTGGCAAGGCCAATGTGTCTATCTTTTCTCTTTTCGAAATTAAGTCTTGTTTTTGCTCCGACAAACTACTAAGCAACAGTCAATGAGCCGCTTTTCTACCGATTACAATTCCTCGGCTGAGGTGGCTACGACATTATTACTACGGCTTGGTTTTTCAAAAAAATGTAGCCTTGATCTCAGCAGCTTGAGCATAGTCGAACAAGTTGTTCTATTCCATTCTATCGTCTTTCGATACCTCGAGGCTGTTTTTTTTGCGGTCAGATGATCTGATCTTTGATGAGTGATTCGGATCACATAGGCTCATGCTGTAACACAGTAGTGGAGGAAGCTTATAAAAGTTGGTCGTCGAACAAGGCTGAGGAGCGAGTGGAGTGGAGTCACGGGAAGGAGGAAGAATGTTTGTTGCTTAAAGTAAAGTGAGGAAAGGTAATATATGGTGGAGAGCTCTTACGATTTCTTTTCTTTCTAAAGCCTAAGAGGTAGCCATCGGGCTATTTACACATCAGATTATTTCCAGCCAATCAGGTCTCTTAATTCCCAGTGATCATGGGATATCTGGACCTTTCTTTTGGTTCGAAACCCGTTACCGGCAAACCTGCGTAAAGCTTCGTCTCCTCCTATCACTTTTTGAGAGCGGAGAGTCTCTTAAAGACAAAGCAATATTACTATCGACATGAGAGAAATAAATGTCGAGCCTAAGAGGAGTCCACTTAAATGACCCGATCAACCTAGCTCAGCGCTGACTTGGCTTCTATTTGAATCCTTATTGTCAAGATCGTAAACAACATTGATTCAGGTGAGGTAAAGATTGGAGGAAGTTCCTCCAATTATTTTGGTCGGCATGCTTTGTAAACATTTTTTTTGCATATTTTTCCGGATGCTCTTTTTTTCTTTTTTATTTAGCACAGCAGGGAAATGATGGGACTTACTATAAAAAACAGGTCAAGGTATGCTCAATGCTACGATGACTGCCGATCGTCATATTGATTGGCGCAATCACTTTCGCGACAGTTCCTCTTACCTTCAGCTTTCCGCATCCTGCGTTCGGCGCACAAATGTATGGTCTTCGTCGGATGAGCGATTCTTCAATCATCGTTGCTCTTCATTAAACAATCAGTCTTATTCCTGCTAGCTAATAGAGATAACTTCGTTGTAGCTCACTATCATGGAAATTCTTGTCTTCCATCTTTTTCGTTTTGTCGCTTTTAAATGATGGTTCTATTTCTTTCAATTTGAGCCACTCGGCTCAATTCATTTGCTCGGTGCATGACATGATAGAGACATACGATCCCAAACAAAAAGGAGAATATACATCACCTCCGCTTTGAAGCGTGCAGACAGCTTGCGCTTCATCATAACGTTTAAGTATCTATTCTTACTAAATACTGAACAAAGTTTGCTCAAAAGGGTACGCCGACTAATATTAAACATTGTTCTGACTGCTTACGCTTGAGGATCAGAGTACAAGGGGGTTGTACTGACCACAAAAATTGGCTACCGAACTTTCTGGTACGAAGAATAACAATCAAATCGTGCACTTTGCTGCGGTGGCTAGACCGCCATACCATCAAATGTTTTCAGAAAGTGCTACAGAAGAATACGATACAGTCAATCAGACCGGATTGTTAATCTCATGCTCCGATGATAAACAAAGTATAGCGAGGACCTAGCGAGAAACCAGGCAGGCTCAGTGCGGATGGAGCTCCTTCGTACAGCAGGTCCGCACGGAAATTACAAGGTTACCGAGAACAAGCTGCTTTTTTGCAGTATGCGATCTGATCATAAAGCTAACTTAATAAAATGTACAACACGTACAGCTTTAAGTAAAGTCGTTAAAAGATTGAGCAGGCTTATCAAAGCGTCAAAGCGTCGTTTTAACAGCGTGGCCTATTATGGAGTGCACAACAATATGTGAGAAGTAGAGTCAGGATAAACTACCCAAAGTCATAAAAATGGTCGCTAGCAAATTTACTGGCGACTTGATTAAGCCGATTACCATAATAGAACTTTACAGCATTATGACGTCAAGAAAGCTCATCACAATTTGTCCTGTCCAGATTGCATGAAAGAAAGCACCTTCAAAACTAAGCATGGACCTTTCTGAATTAAAGATTTTGTATATTAGTATGCGGCGCGGCTCGAGATCGCGGGGACAAAATTTAGTTTATAACGCTCATATGTCCAAGCTCAAGCTTATGAAAACCCACCTCGATAGGCTCACCATCAACAAAAAAGATTGGTTGTTATTTGATAGAAACTTGTTGCTGGACGAAATCTGGTAGAAAAAGCTACCAAGAAGTAGTAGCAAATTGCATCGCCGACGCGAATATTTTGTCACTCTACTAAATATAGCCACAGGACCATATTGGTCAGAACAAACATGATGAGCCAACATTGCCGATGAAATGAATTGCACTGTTGAATTTAGCGAAGAGAGCTTGATCGAATGTGTTAAAATTTGCTATATAAAGGTTATGCAACCTTGTAAAATGTAGAGCAATGAAAGATTTGTGGTGGGTTGGTCAAAATGAATAAGTGAGGAAAGGAGGGATCAGCGTGTATGTTTAGGTTACTGGGCATATCTTGATCACGTCGTGTACCGAGTGGGTGAATTGTATTAATATGAATAGAAGAATCACCGCTTATCGATGATAAGTCTAGATGAGATGTGAGCTGCTTAGATCGTGATTTTATTGTAAAGTGCAAAAAGAAATCATACGAAAAACTAGAAAAGCTCATTAGGCGAAAAGCATAATGTTGTGGGTAACACGCAGGTTGCGGCAAATTGAATGCGAGAGACGGCAAACGCAAATGTGACTGCGCCATGGATCATGACAATGGTCGTCAACATAGCATTAATCAATCGGCCCAATCCTGAAGAGCAGATCTTAGCATTCTTTCGTATGGAAAAAGGAAAATGAACGAATCCTAGTGGATGCTTAGAATGCAACGTTCAAAGCGCATGCCAACCATGATCAGTGGAAGGAAGGCTCTAATCGGGCACCTCACCTTGATCGACGTTACGTCCTTATAAAAAATACGCTCTCTATTGACGTTAAGCCAGATTTCAACAGAAGTGAAAGGCGGCCTCCTAATAAGATTGGAGGATAATTCTCTCATATTAAAATAAATTTTGCACTTAATAGGAATACGGTCCCTCGTTTGTTAAAGCGACGGGATGAGACTGAGCTCCAAACATGTACACAGGCAAGCATCCACCAACTTTGAACGCGAGACTATGCAAACGGATCCTACTCTATACTTCTAATCGTCTGGTAGAATCTTGAAGAAGAAAAGTTAGCCTCGAGAGATAGAATGACGATTGAGATTTTGAGCATCGAACTTAGCTATGCTAATACTGCTATTATATGGCCCTTAGCTGCAATATACTACCCTAAGCGAGAATCAATTGTCGGTGAGAGTACACCCGCGCGTATTGCATAGTGAGCGATAAGAAAAATATTTCTGGATTGAAATCGGTGAACACATCATCCTCGCCTGCTTTTGAGCCATTTTCTTTGCGTCCGCTGTCAATTGCAATTAATCTACTCGATTTGAGACTTTGATACACAATCACCGGCCTTGGCATAGATCGGACCGGTACGACCCTGCCTCACACTAGAAGCGACGCTAGAAAATAGAGAAGAGGCACCTGCTGTGAGCAGGACGCTAGACAGACAATTAGCACCGGATAGCCCAATATATCCTTGAGATATAGACCGGGGAGCTAGAACTTTTTCAAAACAAATATCACAAGGTGCAGACAAAGCAGAAGGTAATTAATGTTATCAGCCAATAACACATCAATCTGTTGCGAGGACGACTAGACCTTCAAGCTAAATTTGCATTAGATTAGAGCGGCCAGGTGTGCGCCTGCCTGACCACCAACTGGACTAGCCATTTTTAAATGAGATTGGTAAGTAAAAATGTAGATATAACATTGATTTGGTGTACACGAGGCCTTGATAGGCTTGCCCTCTTCGGCTAGAGTGACCGACGGATTTAAAAATCACTATTGGTTAGACAGTTGACTACTGCAGATTTGGTTTTTATGGAGTCCCTAGATGGCCAAATGTATTTGGTCAGCAATTGAGCACAGTGTGAGCACCCGAATCCAAATATTGAGCGCCTGGCGTTTGAGCAAGTGTACTACTCTAACATTAAAAAGTAGAGACAATTTGTATCGGAAAGCAATTTTTGCCTCGTCCGCTAATAACTCCACATCAAGGCTATAGTATTATTTAAGGCCCGCGATCTGACTGTAGGTCATAGTTACATCAATATCTGCAAATATAAGATTCGCAACGAAGCTTGAATGTGACCAGAGCTAGCTCGCACGGATCCTATCTGCACCCTATGAGTACGATGACGCAATGCCTGGTCTAATCGCGTCGATTGGATTTGAAGTCAAGGTCGTCGTGCAAGTGACAGATACAAATTTGTAGTAAAGTATTTTAGGCACAAGCATAAAGCGGTGAAAGATATCCGCTGAAACTCTTTAACACCTCTCCAATTTTTTATAGGCGCAGAATTTTATTATGACCTTCTTGTGCTGGTAGACTACATCCATCTGCCCAATTCTATATGACTTGTTTAGTCTCTGTAGATCAATGACAGTTTAATTCTGCTAGATAAAAATGCTAAGCGTTTTTTTGAACGATGGAAAAGGGAGTCTTTATTAGCTTAAGTTGCCGGAAAACTGCCACCAAGGACGCTCCTTTTGTTTGCTGGTCTGCAATTATATGAGCCGCGAAGATTGTAAGCATCTCATTGTAATGGATATGCAAATTGCGATGGCAGAGATGACTCACCTGCAACTTCTGTACGTCTCTTGTAGAAAAGGCTAACGATTTACTGCGTCCAATCGCGCAATTACTAGCTGCTGAGTTACCAGATTTTGGTGACTCAGATCGAAGACGATAAACGAAGACGATTCAGCAAAAGGACTAGGATGAGTTTGATTCATCAAGGTTCCTTTAAGGTCTACTGCTTAGTTTATGCATTTGTAAAGCGCTTAAAATTCATTTTAACTTTGCGTGAAACATTTAACAAGGATTTCACCCCCGCCAAGCCGATTCAAAACCTGTACACTTGGAGTGTTGGGCGACGACCAAAACCTTGCTCGATCGGGCCGTAGGAGAAAGTATACTCCAAAGTAGAAAATGACATCACAATGGTCTTAAGAAAAAAAGTATAAGATGGATGGAAATTGCAAAGCATCCTATTTCATTTTTCAAATTGTCTAGCCATGCATATAAGGTGCAATTGGTACTACTACATGATCTGCTTTTCATACTTCAGAACTGGATAATAAACATATCTATATTATTTGAATCAGCTGACGTTGATGACACGATCGGATTGGCCCCCAGCTGAGCCAAAGCGCAAAAAACTATCAGAGTGTGCATTTCCTCCTCGTGCTGTGTTTGTGTTACCGCGTTGCACGAAGCTCGGTTGGCTTTCACCGCGCACGAAGCAGTATTCTTATTGCTTGCGCCTTTATCCCTGCTTTTTGACAGCGTCAATTGCAGCTGTTTTTATTGCTATAGTATTGGTTCAGGCATGCCGCAAGTTACGTCCGTCAAAAATGCGTGTGCACATCGTTTTCGCCGTCAGCCTTGATCTTAAGATGAACTTATTAAGTATACTTTCATATATAATAATATCTGTATGATGGGATGTGAGAACGATATAAGCAGAAAAGAATGGTACATTTAGCCCCACGCTCCAATTAAAGCCATTGGTAATGATTAACTTGCTGTTTCTACAGACTCTAGTGTCTAATACTTAGTGCTAGCTTGTCGGTGTGCTGACAGCCGCATGGCGATGACACTGCGTCGCTATTAAACGAGACACGAACGGCAATTACCTATGTATGGATTCTTCAGAACTGCGACTTTTTATTATCACGTAATGAGCCGCTTAAAATAACATTAAACCAGGAGTATTTTGACTATTAACTGAAGTCTGCGACTGATAACGCAACAATTAGCTCATGAATGGCCACGAAGATCTTTTTTTACTAGCTAACAATCTTGTCAGCCATTAGTTTCTATATCAATTCCAACTAATCAGTTCCGCCAAGCACTAGTCCTCTGTCTGCTTGTCACGAAAAAAGCGACAGACGCCATATGTGAGCTCCACAATTTTGACAAGCTCTCCCCGTCTTCCAAATTTGCTTGAGGCCTTGCGCATCGTACAATCAATGAGCTGTACAAAGGCTTCAGAACAAAATAAAAGAGTAAAATATTTATCGCGTGGAAAGATCATCTCATTGGATAATGATGGCTTTACTGGTGACCCAAGAATACTTTAATGACTTAAGGTCGTACAAGAACTAGAGCTCAGAACACGATACGATCGTTGACGCGAGATCGGACCAGCTGCGCAGTTTCAGCGATATAAAACATGATCTAGCTACGCTTAGATCAACCAGCATCTACTTACGTGTTAGATCATATGCGGTCAATCTGTTAGAGTATGAGTGCCCTGTCAGTTGAAATAGTGGTCTGGACGAACGTGATCTGTAATGCACATAATTATCCGTCAGAAATCATCTAGCATCGGGGAAAACATCAGGATGATCAGTCATTCAAAAAGCTATCAAATAGTAGAAAGTGAAAACAAGCTTAAATTTTGTAATAATACGAATCTTTATTGGACGACATGGGTCTTCGTACTTGAAGAAGCACGTCGGTCCGAAGATAAGCGGTTTTGTAGGGCGTGGTCAACTCCAGTGATCTTCATTTATTATTCAAAAGAATTCAGTTGCCCTAGCAATAGCGCCTTCTGTGGGGTCCGCGGCAAAAAAAAAAGTTTTCACTATTTAAGAAAGCCGGAATTTTATTCGTCTAGGTTATGGCCATTTTAGCGGCCTCAAATCCGTATCGTTAGGTGAGCGTGACGTTCGCACTTACCTAACTGGGAGGACGAGCCACAAGCTGAGCACTCACCTGTAAAAACAAATCGAATCGAATCGGTGACCTGGGAACACATGAAGAAATAGTTTAAAGCAGCTTTTCTTCGGCTAATCTAAGGCTCCGCTAGCGTATACGCTTTTCTGATTGCTGACGCTGGGCTTTCAATTTCAGAACAAGTCAAGACCTACCTAGTACCAAACAATGAAAACCGGCAATAGGATAGGGACATAATGATTTAAATTAGAGTTATTTCAGTCGAGAGTGAATAGCATCGGCGTATTCATGGCCCACATGTACTAGTGACTCACATAATATGTGGCGATCTGTAAGACTTGTCAAAGGCCATATTCGTGGCTCACGCGTCACTTTCTCTACAGTGCTTGCCAAACCGACAGAATGTAAGAAGTCCATGTAGTCACCTTGTCGTCGACATGCCGTAGGGTAACGCAAAATCGTGTCTATGTGCCGCCAAATCGAACGCTCGTTGCAAGGAATTGTGCTTTTCAATTAAATTCGGCGACTCGCGCTGAGTTGTGCGACAGTCGATCTGACAGTGAAGCTCATGGGTCACATTTAACCTCCGGCCAGCTAAGCCTGGTGCCCACTTCAAAGCAAAGCGATTATCTGACGCATTTCTGCTACCTCGCGCTGAAATACGACACAGTTGATCCGACCTTGAAGCCCGTGGGTTACATTATCGTTAAAGTCAACCTTCTAAAGTATTTGGAATGTCCCGAAACATCTTCGGCCCGACCGACAGATTCGAACTCGAAAAAATCTCAAGTGCGTACACTCGATCACGCAAGAGCTGTTGATCCTCATTAGAAAGCTCAAGGTCAAGGTGAGGGGAATTTGTTACGGTCTTCCTGACCGTCAAGGCCAGTGGCAGCTCAATGTGGAATATGTTGTGGAGCAGAGGCGCTCCCATTGGTACCACGAGCTTGTTTTAGAGTAGCTAATTCTCCGCTTTTTTAAACTCGCGGGAGCCGTAGGCCCGGCTTCAGCAAGATATTTTGTTGTCTTAAATCGTCAATATCTGGTGCCTTATAAGTCATCGGCGGCTTTCTGATGGGATATCGTGTGAGTGACCTCGCGCCTAGCATACCTTCTTTAGCATTATACTAAGAGACATCTTGAAGGTGTGCAGACTTTTAAGCAAGTCGCACTTTAAGCTCTTGGACGTAACAATGCTTTGAGTTGTACCACCCAGAAGGGTTACTTAATCCTTGAATAGGCAATTTAGCTAAATTGTGGTGGCGGTAGTGTTGAGGAATACCCAAGGGTGCATCATTGCGTGTGCAGGACGCCAAGTGAAAAAATATATAGGCTGCATTCGATGGGCTGCTACATAGGTCATGCTTAGGCAATAGTTCCTTTTAAACCGGAATTCTATCTGTATATGTCGTGCAAAGAGTAGCCTTCCGAAAGCCCTCAAGAAATTCGAAGCAGAGGAACATTCTTCTCGTGCAATGACCAAAAGTTACCTATCTGGAAATTTTGCCTCTACTTCATTGGACTCGTTGTCCAGATAAAAAGCCGATACGTCAGCTTGCGTCGGTACTCGGTGGACGACTCGTATATATTCTTGCACACTGCATTGATGACTTTCTCCACCGGCCCCACAAAGAAAAGCACCTAAGGCTGTTGTCTTTGACCTCACCCTCTTTCTCCAGTTACCCAGCTTTGATAATTTCATCAACAAGGGCGTCCCAGATCGGGTCTTCGCTCTAATAACCAAGGACTTAAAGTATTTTCTTTCGCATTACCGGTAGGTCTGGTGACAACTTAAATTCTTCGGAAGCTTAACTCTTGTTACCAACGTTACCGTTAATTTGAGGCTTCATCGCAGCCCTGGCGGGCGGGTAGCCAAATAGGAGTATTTACACGACAACTACAAGTTGGCTTTGCCTAATCGTGTAAATAACAGCACATATCCAGACTACATCTGGGACGTTCAGATGTTGGTGAACATTTGCTCGTGCTCGAGTATTGTAATCGAGACAAGGCTAGCAATATGCTGTACGAACGCAAAGTCGTGTCTGAGCCTGTGGCAAAGCAGATTCTAAAGCAGACGCTATCAGCACTCGAGTATTGTCACTCAATGGATCACGTGCATCAAGGTGTTAAGGACATAGAGGTGTTGCTAAATGAAAACGACGACGGGACACTGATTGTAAAACTTGCCGACTTTGGGCTACCAGAAGCTGCAATTAAACAATCGTCGTCTTCAAAGTGCGTGTGGCACGCCACAGTATCGTAGCCCTGAATTGGTCCCTGGTCATCTTCATTGTACGCCAGCGAATGTCATCTATAATTATATCGCTACCCGCAAAGCTTCTAGCATTGAATTTAAAACAGGCAAGCATTGTGCATGCTGGAACAATGGTTTTGTGGTTGCAAGGACAGTGCTCAAAATGAGCTCATCCTCGGCTTTTTGTCTCTCTGCGGGCGCTAAAGCTTTCATTGACAAATGTGTCTTGGGCCTTTCTTTCTGGTGCGGAAAACTAAAGCTTCAAATCCCGCAGCCACAAACCTCTCGTATCTGAAGACTTGAGCAATCCCACCAGAGCGCGATAATTGCCCTCGCACAATAACCATGCACTTTGGTACTCTATGTGTTACAGCACAACGTATCAAGCGTTCACTCGGTCGTAGCTTGGTTCTTGGCGATGCTTACTGCTTTTGATGAAAATGTTGCCTTTTTTTAAGAACCAACTTTTCCAAAAATCCATGAACTATTTTGCTGCAGACAATGCAATATAATTCGACAAATACTTGGGTTGCCTTGTCTATAATATGCTTATTTTGTACTGCTACGATACTGTTTTTGTGCACATTTGATCAAATATTGCTTCACTACGGCACAGGCAGACCAATCAACGAAGGTTGGAGCTAATTAATAAGCGATGAAGGTGCGCGTGTACGTGGGCGGCTTACCATTGGACATCGATAGTGTGGAGTTGCGTGAACGTTTTGGCCGCTTCGTGAGCAACGCAAAAGACTGTCGTCTAACTGATGTCGTGCTGCCCAAAGCAAAGCCTATAGGGACTTTTGTGCCGCCTCTTGAAACAACCCGTGGATTTGCGTACCTAACGCTCGAAGGCGCGGGCGCCAAAACGCAAAGCGAAAAGTTGCAAAGGACTTTTAATCGCACCAAATGGCGTGGCTCACTTTTGAAGGTGCAGTTGGCCAAACCTTTTTTCCGGGAAAAATTGCAGCAGGAGTGGGAGGAAGCGCAGGAGAAGATGAAACAGGCAAATTTCAGACTCCGAGACCAACAGTTGGTGAGTTTTGGTGACGTAAAGCCACTGAAAGTGTCAGTGGAATTTAAGGGTAAGAAGACTGCTCAGTTTTCAGACGTTGAGGAACAAGTTCATTTGACAGAGTCGGAGACGATGAGTGACGTTGATGATACTGATGAAGAGGTAGAAGCTGCCGAAACCATGGAATCTGATACAGATGTTGTCCTGAAAGGGGACGACGTGGAGGCTTTTGTAAAGCAGATGGAAGAAGCAGCAGAGCTGATATCAAAGCCGCTGACAAAGGAAGAAGTGAATGCTCGTCGATTGGCGGCGTTGAAAGCTAAGCAGCAACGAAAAGAAAAGGAAATGTCAATAATTATTGCACCACGTACGGGCGAAGCTTTGAATAAAAGGATAACGTTTGATGATAGTGGGAATGAATTTGAGCCAGAGGAAGAGGTGGAAAACAATGGCGTCATTTCAAATTGGATGGATTCAAGTGACGATGAAGCAGATGGAGACGAGTGTCAAGGAGGCAGGACGTTGGATCTTATGGGGAAAGAGGAAGCGGACATTGCAGTTGACATAAAGACGCAAGCCGTATTCGCGCTACGTCCCGAGTTTATGGGAGAAAAAGGCAAAAAGCTCTTTGAGCTGCAAAAACGCTTTGGAGGTGATTCGCGATTTCGTTTGGACGCGCGATTTTTGGAACAAGAGGCGAACGAGTACGGTGGTAACGAAGTGGATGAAGAAGAGGATGGCAAGGATGCGAATATTGAGTTGCAGCGCTTTTTAGAGGAAGAGAATGGTGACGCGGCAACGCATGATGCGCGCGAAGTGCACGAAGAAGAGATGACTTCACTGCGTGTCGTGTCAAAGCTTTTTCCTGACGTGGATGTGACGCGTTTGCAGCGTCGACTGCACGAGCAACGCGCACCGAAAGAGCCGCTTAAAGAGGCTGCGTGGATGGGCAAACTCAAGCGTTATGATCCACGAGACGTTGACGCGTGCCGTGAATTCGAGTTATCAATGACGACGAGTTTAAAACAAGCTGAAAAAGAAGAGGAGGCTACTGCTAGACGTCAACGCGTGGGAAAGGAAGTTCCAACGGGTGACGATCGGTATTTTTTGACCAGTGGTGCTCTCAGCTCGTTGTTTTCTCGTGTGCGCACGAATTCGGAAGACGGAGAAGAGGGGGAAGCCGCTCTTGATGGCGTGGCTTGTGCTCCTCCAACTACCTCGGACAGTTCATTCAAGCTCGGCTCACTTTTTTCGCTCCCAGTCGGTGAAGACCAGTCGCTAGCTGCAATAAGCGAGCAACTTTTCGAAGACGGTGACACAGGAGCTACATCAAGCGCAGAAAAGTGGGTATCGCCCCGAGGGTACAACGATCACGTCGTTGAAACGATGGGCACTGATAATGAAGGCGGGAATGAGGCTGAAGACGACAAAGAAAAGGTTAATGGAATCAGCAAGCGAGTCAAGAAGAGTCTTGAAGACTTCGTCGCTTTTGGTCGAACTTTTGTTGGCACAGGAGAAAATGTTGTAGATTGGCCTGAGCGTCGGAAAAAACTAACACTTGACTATAAGCGGAAACGACGAAATGCTGTCAAGATGAAGAAGCGTTCAAACAAATTTCAACACACGAATGCTACGGCTGTAAGAGAAAAGTCTAAGTGGAAGAAAACAAAACTCTCAGTTTAATAAATAGGGGTGGACAATCTGTTCCAGCCGGCATACCTCTCCCTGCTTTCGACACTTGTCAGTTATCTATTGTACTTTGTTCACGTGCGCAGCGATGTCACTGTGTCTTTCCATTGCCATTTTCTTGACGTTCTGTGGTCCAACAATGCTCGTTGAGTGGCGACTTGCTGCCTTGGCACTGTGATTTTTCGGATGGTTGCTGCAGCATTGTGTTGTCGCATGATACTTGGTCAGTCGTTGCTGGTGAAGGTTCTGCTGGAATTCCATTCGTTTGGACACCCGAGCCTTTTAATGTCGAGCTGGGAGAGCCCATCGGATGGCCATGCTGCGGCAGAGGGCCGTAGAAGGGCTGCTGATATGCTAACATTGTGTTGTGGTGGTACGCTGCTGCTGCCGCTGCTTGGTGCTGTAGTTGCTGGTACTGAAGCAACAGCGCGTTCACAGCACCAGTATCCAGCGATGGCAACAACGAATCCCATTGGCTACCTCTGTCCTCGTCGCTTTTGTTCATAGCTGCTGCAAGGTGTCTCGGCAACATTTTGCTATTCTTTATCGGTATTGTCGCTGGCTTTCCATGCCACGTCTGTCTAGGATGAATTAAGAGGTCTGGACGCCAACCATCTCCGCGACCGTACAACTGCCAGCATCGCGCAAAAAACGCCTTGCTCACCTCTTCCTCCTTTCCATCCTTGCACAAAAGT
This sequence comes from Plasmopara muralis, assembly GCA_003676415.1. Classification (NCBI taxonomy): domain Eukaryota; phylum Oomycota; class Peronosporomycetes; order Peronosporales; family Peronosporaceae; genus Plasmopara; species Plasmopara muralis. The sequence goes on along the minus strand of RCHQ01000059.1, from coordinate 49,747 downwards.
TCAACATCGTCAACCCTGTGCAACGATTGAGGAGCGAGCATTGCAGCCAATTGGTCCCTTGCTAGTCGGAACGCACGCTTCAGAACGGGAAAGACTTCAGCTGATACACTACGCGCCAGATTATTCTTATCATCAAGTGGATCCACAATGTTGCAGGACCGAATGGGAAACAGACTTGTCGACGTTCTCTTATGACTCAAGTCAAACGCTCCAAACTGATCGGCCAAAGTATCGCGAATCGCTTTAATATCCTCCGCGTCCAGCCCTCCAGTCGTAAATTCAGACGTGTACAAAGTGGTTCCATGAACCGATGTGGTCGTTAAACGACTCAGCGGTATAGCTCCGTGCAAAGTCAACGCAGACTCGTGCCAAGGAAACTCTGCCAATTGATCTAAAAACATATACAAAGCTTGGAGGGGATGCGAGAGCATTTTGCCATGCTGAATGAAAAGTGCCATAACGATCGTGTTAATGGCGTACGTCGAAAAAGCGCCATGGCTTGCCCCCATCACGCTAGACGGGGCGCTCCCCAAACCTGACGCTTCGTCAGCCTCCGCCGACGCAGCCTGCATAAAACCACTCGACTCGTGTGTACACCAGGCTTTGATGAGAATAATGCTCTTTTTAAACATGTGATGTCGTCCTACACGGGCTGCCATGACATCTAGCAGACGGATCGCACCTAGTGCACTCACGCGGTTGGCTGTGATGTCCACAGAAATGTTGTCAATTGTACACTTGATAACTCGGACGTCGGCATTAATAAATGTCACGTTACGAACCGTATTCGTCAAAAAAAGAGGTCCGCCGTCTCTTCCGACTGCAGCGGATGCAGCACAAGGTGAAGTGCTACCGCTAACATTCTCGGATCCACCTGGACTCAGATCCAGCACTGTTCCTGCTCCACCACTGCTACCAGCGACACAGAGCGCCTGCATCACAATATAGTACCATGATGTCTCCATCTCTTGCGGTAGAATCAAACAAATGTCCAGATCGGAGCCTGGCAAATACGTTTTCATGGGGTACGAACCAGTAGCAAAGAAGAGCGGGGCTACAGCATGAGGAAAGTGCACAATAATGATCCGTTGCACAAAGGAAATTACCTGTTGGCGGACGCGGTCGGCGACCTCGCTTGGGCCCATCCACTCGATAAGCGCTTCCGCCTGACGCGCAGCAACACTTTGCACTGGAAATTCAGTTCGCAAGGTATTTACGCAGCGTGCAAGAGCTGCTGTGTTTGCATGAGCGCGAGCGTTAACACTCTGTGCCTTCTCGTGATTCGTGATAGGAGACAACTGTTTCTGCGCTAAAAGACTCTGAAGCTTGGCAATCTCCGCGTTCTTTTCCTCGAGAACCTTCTGATATGCCTTCACTTCCTGATGATGTTGTTCTGCAGCTTGCAATGCCTGACCATATGCGATAGGCCGAATTGTAAGTGGGGATGGCTTTGCAGTGTCGGAGGTTGCGCTTAAAGGCGCCGCCACCGAATGGAGATGCTTACGACTGCGCTCAGAGGCAACCTTTGAGCTAGATAACGCTTCATTGTAGGGCAAGACATCACGAAGACGCTGCATTTCGGTGGTCATGTTAGCGAGAACATTGCGTGCACGTTGAACATCTTCCTGCAGAGCGTCACTCATTTGTTTGCGCTCAGCGCGAGCTAAAGCCTCGTTTATAGCACTCATATCGCACTCGTCAGATGCGCGCTGAAGACTTGCACGCAGCTTTTTGAGTTGACGCTCGCGTTTTTTCAGGTACTTCTCGTCCATAAGCACAGCCTTTGCCTTACTGTGATCATCCTTTCCATCTTCACTGCTTCCTGAAGCCTCCTCATTCGTTTCTCTGTCAAAAGTACAAGGAGTAGGTCTAACAATACGGCAAGGTATCTGGTCCTCGTCTATTACTCGACAACTTTTCTCATTGTAAGATACAGAGTTGTCGGCGATTGTCAACGCCTCATGCTCTGTCCCGTCTTGTCCGAGAACGTCAGAATGCGCTTGGATTTCAATCCTTACTGCTCCGGTCTCTAACATTTCACCAGCGTCCTCATCACACATGCTTTCCCAAGCTTCGTCGCGGCTCATCACGTTTGCCACATCAACCGGAGGCGGGATGGTAGTACTTACCGCTCCCTTCGCATCGCATCGCATTGAAAGCGCTGGAGGGTTGCCACGGGCTAGCTTAATACCGCTCGATTGAAGTTCTTCATCAGATTTGTCAGCTATCGTATTTGCGTTCAGCCACTTTGCCGTCTTAAAATCAGTGCTCAGCCGCTCATTCACCTCGGTATTCCCACTATTTTCCATCTTGGCTTTTGGCTTCTCTTGTTCAAGATCGAGCGATTTAATTGTTAAAGGACGGCCTTCTGTGCTCACAATATTCGTATCTTTGTTGTCCACACAAAGTTTATTCGGCTTTGAATGCCTTTCCTCTGTTACTTGCATTCGATTCTGCTCTTCGTTTTCTTGTCGCTCTTCTTCATCTTCCAGCAGCACGTATCCCACAGAGAAATTGTCCTTTGTATTCGCATGAGCACTGCTGTTAGCCGCTTTTTTCTTTTTCTTTTTCTTCCTCTTCTTATTCTTGCTTGTACTGGCATTTCCATTCGTGTTTGACACTACACCACCGTCCTTCTCGTCCGCATTTTGCTCGAGCCAAGCCAATGCTTCGCATAGTTTTCGTTGTTCAAAAACAAGTCGACGCTCGCGAGTTTCTTGCAACTCTAGCTGCGCTTCCATGTTGTTGGCAAACGAATCGAGTATCGCTTGGTAATCTTCTTCTGCGGCATTAAACTGTTCACTAGCGAGTCGTAATCGCGCACGACAAAGCAGAGCGTGGGCTGCTACTTCACTCGTAATTTTCCCACTAGATGCGCTTCTCCCTCCTTTTCCTTTATGACTACTATTAACTTGCAGTGTTCCACCCGAAGCAAAGTGCATTGTAACCTTATCAGTCGCAGCTGGTTCGTCCATTTCCGAATTGTCAAAGTGTGCATGTATAATAGACGAATAGTCGTTCTCTGCTTCTTGTATTAATTCCATTTCTTCATATAATTGTGCACGCATCTTCAATCCATTGACAAAAAAACCATTACCTTGCAACACGGCCGTCACTTCATCCACTGCAACCTTAAGATCACCGCATTGTCGGTACAATCTCGCACGAGCCATCGCTACTTCAAAGTCCTGTGGATCCACTTCAAGGGCACAAGTCAAGTCCGATAGCGCGTCTTCATATCGTCCAAGATGCATCAACGCTTCGCCTCTCAGCCGCAAAGCTTCGATATTTCGTGACTCAAGATCGAGCGCTTTTGTATAATCCTGCAACGCTCGTTTCTCGAGTCGTCGAGACTCGATTCCTCGATATGGCTCGGGTTTTGGCAAGACGGTCACATAGGCCCGCTTTAATTCACATTTTTCCGTCATAGCCTGTCCTTGTTCAATAGCTGCTAACTCGGCATCTTTCCGTTCCCGTGCATCCTCTTCAAGTGCTAATCGCTGCAGTATCCTGCCTCGTTCCAGCAGCACCTCCAGCACACGTGCTGTGAATTCCGCTGTCGATTCCTGAGGCGTCACAAAGCCCGCAAGACCTCCAATACCCCCTGACGCGTCAAAATGCCGACTCTCCTCCGCTTCTTCTTGCAACTCAAGAAATCGATCAAAGTCCTGCAGTGCGAGCGGATCCTGATGACACTGTAAATAAAGATGCGCTCGGTCGTAATAAAGTTCGGCATCACGATGGCCACCCGCCGAGTTCTCGGCGTGACACAAATCCTCTAGCGCATGAGTGATGTTGTTCATGGTCTTGTACAATTTAGCACGAGCCAAGTACAAGCCTCGTAATTTCACCAAGCCCGCACTGGACGACTGACCTTCATTCCTTGTGGCCATGGTATGGTGGTCGTGAAGTGACCCTTGAGTAAAAGCAAGACTAATAGCCTCGCTGTAGTCAAGCAGAGCGGCATGGTGCTCTCCTAGAGCCGCGTAAGCTTTTCCTCGTTTCGCATAGAGATCAGCACTCTTTGGCGTCATTTGCATGACCCGAGAGAAGTCATCGATCGCGGCCTTGAACTTTTTCGTGGCCAAATAACACACTCCGCGCTGGTGGTACAGCTTCACGGTACTGCTCGTGGTGTTCCAGTCAGATGAGGATAGCAAAAGCGTCTCTAGGGCCTCAGTCAGGTAAGAAACGGCCGCTTCAAATTGTTTGCGATCCACAAGCGAGAGTCCGCGCTCAGCAGCGCGCTCGGCCGAGCCGCGGGACCGTCGCGCATCATTTAGATGCTGCAGCGTGCGGTATTGGTCAATGCCAGTGCGGAGAAGTCGTGTGTCCTTACCGGACGAGTCGCTACTGTTTGCATTCATCTTCAAATTCATCTGCATCTTCATTTGTGTAGCCATGGGTATTTGTATCTTTTTATCCACTTCATCATATTTCTCCGTCTTCTTTTTGTTGCGGATTGCGTGGCTGGTCGGCTTGTCCGTCTTCATTGTTAACCCGTGGTTGCCAACCATAGTGTTGTTGTCCTAGTCAAGGACGAGAGAGAACAAGTGACCTACCAGTCGCAATTGTGAAGGGGGGGATGCCGCCGCTTGGCTGTTGATGCACAAGTTGCTTGAAATTACAATTTGAACCAATCAAAATCGAGCTTACTGCTTGCAGTTTCAGTCCACACGATACTCACTATACACACGTAGCGATGGCGACAGCTTTAGCACGCAGTCTACGCGCGTGTACTCGACAACCACGATTGCGCACCTTTGCATCTTCTCCAACATTTGATATCGAGTCCAAATATTCAGTGGTTGACCATCCCGTGACGGCTGACATTATTAATCCCGAAGACTATTTCGCAATAGTCAAGCTAGCTGGTACGCAGTATAAGGTAGTGCAGGGGGACATTGTGATCACAGAGAAGATTAAGGAAGCCAAGGTCGGTGAAATTATGGATATCAATCAGGTAAGCTTTCCCAGGCAGAACAGAGCAAGGCACAGATTTAAATTTTACTTGTTTGTTTGCCCGCAGGTTCTTTTATTAGGAAGTGTGAATCAGACAATTGTGGGACGGCCGCTAGTGGAGGGCGCAAAAGTACGTGCTCGTGTAGAGGAACAAACTTTAGACGCCAAGATTGACGTGTTTAAGAAGAAGCGTCGGAAGAATTATCGCCGTTGGAATGGCTTCCGTCGCCAGGTTACGGTGCTGCGCGTCACAGATATTGTACCCATCGATGCTTAAGTTTCATTTCGATGAAAAGGTTGAAAACTCCAGAATCCTATAGTAATTTTTCACTTATGATAGAATTAAGGACTATTCTAAGTGATGGTTTTGCTACCATAAAATTAGTCTTTTACTAAGTTCCACAACTCGAATACTTGACTGGCCCAGATGAGCTCTGCGCTAACAATCCCCAGTCCGTTTTTTCTCTATTATCTACGATCACAATGGCCCAGCCGGAGCTCGACTACGCGAACAACAACAACGATCACCTTCAGGCAAACGTGGACTCAGATGAGGAGATCCCATCTCTCGAAGAGGCTCCGGACGCCGCCGACGCTGAGAAGGGCAAACACAACCGCTCAGAGAAGAAGTCGCGCAAAGCCATGCAGAAGCTCGGCATGAAGCCTGTAGGTGGCATTATTCGCGTGACTATTAAGAAAAACAAAAATGTGCTGTTTGTGATCTCCAAGCCGGACGTTTTCAAGAGCACTGTCAGTGAGACGTACGTTATCTTTGGTGAGGCTAAGATCGAGGACCTCAACGCACAAGCTCAGTCTCTGGCTGCCCAACAATACAAAGCACCTTCCACTGAGGCTGTTGCCGAAGCTACGGCAGCTCTCGCGGACGTTGAAGAAGAGGAAGGGGACATTGATGAGTCGGACATTGATTCCAAGGACATTCAACTCGTCATGAGCCAAGCTGGTGTAAGTAAGAGCAAGGCTGTAGCCGCATTACGCTCGAATGACAATGACATTGTCAATGCTATCATGGAGCTTACTATGTAAGCCTCGTAGTCTAGCCAGAAGTACCTTTGTTAAATAAAAATGGTTTTGGGATTTTTATATACTGCACAATTTGTTTCTACATTTTCCAGCATGAATCATATTACTTCACACTTGTTGATCTAGTTCTAAAAGGTATCTTCAATTGCGGAAATGCAAATATTTTCTGTTTGAGACTGAATCACACCCGAAAGTGTGACTACATTACAAACCCAAGGGAATTCAAATAGAATTTAACTGTGAATTTCTGAGTCAACTGTACCAAAAAACGGTATTTTGGGTAGGTGATCGGTGGGTAACGAAATCGGGAAAAGCCAAACGAGTTCGGGACTAACGCCCGCTACGTTGGTGGGGATCTCAGGGATTTTCTCGTACAAGTTGTGTAAAAATCGGAGCAGCTTTCGTGAAGATATGCGACCTCGAAGAGGCCATCCGAACCTATTAGCCAGAAGATATCATAATTTCGAGTGTCACCATTATTTACTGCAACATTTTGTACAAATCACAATGAACGGAAGGTACAAGTTAACTTAAATGCATTACATAGCACCAACTGCTAGCGCTTCAGTGTCTGTTCCAGGCTCCGCCGTCGCGAAGCGACGCCACGCGCTGATATATTCGCGGCTACAAGGGCACATCGCTCGTCATGTGGGGACCGCTGGTCAGTAGTACGTCGACGTGGACCACTCGGCTTGAGACCTCCCGCTGCCACCAATACTGCTGCCACGGTGCTGCATCTCTCATGCTGCTGGCGGGTGACGAGTTGAAGCGTGCGTGAGATCCTGAGTCGCTACGCCAAGGAGCGCACTGCACTCGCGCTCCAGGACCGCAGTCGCGTTGACGACCACCCATTCACGACACCGTCTTCCCACGCGCCTTTTCTCCTACCACACATGACTCTGTTGAAGCTGGGGCATTGTGACGCCTGGCCAGACGCAACACCTCACGAGATCTCGAGAGTGAATCCGCCGGTGAAAGAACTCGATCTTCCCGGCTGCAAATACCCCAGCGACATGGCGACTTTGGCACTGAACGAGTCGCCCACGACAGCATCTTCACTGCAGTACCTGTGGCATAAGGAGCTGGTAACGATCACGGCGACGGCGCTGTCGTGGCTCGCGGATAGATGTCCGTCGTTGTTCTGTCGGACCTCACGGGTTGCTCACCTGATTCCCGCGCTATCATTGCAAGAACTGGTGACTAGCGATCGTACGACGCATGCAGCTCAACAAAGAAATGAAGTCTACTTGTCGCATTTAGAAAGGGTACTCGCACGTGCAGAGGCCACTCGTATACGACTGAGGCGTTGGAAGGAGGCTAAGACAGAGCTTCATGTTGCGAGCAGCTGGCGTGGCGACGCCAGGAGCTGCGAGAAAAGCTGCCGTTGCGTGAGATGCAGCGCTTCAGGTAGAAGCGACGTGTGGAGGCCACGATGACGATGCTCCAGCATGTGTGGTGTTGTTGCCAGGTGCGCACGCATCCAGCTGCACGACTCGAGTTTTGGCCAACACTTGGAAGAGTAGGCGTCCAGACAGTGACGTCGCCAGTGACGAAGCGGAACGCCAGGTCCCTGCAGTCGAAACGCTAAGGTAGCGGAGCTCATCACAGGTGGCTCCACAGCCACAACGTTTACGGCATCGTCTACGATCTCGCGCGAGTCGCCCAGCACCGTAACCGTGGTCATCAGCTTACTGCAATCCCCACGTCCTCCGCGTGGATGGCACGTACTTACACCCGCACACGAACGTTCACAGTCAGCAGCACCCTCGTCGGCTGCGCAGCGGTCAAGACGCAAGCCGCGTGGAAGAACAAGAAAGTCTGCGACGCTATGCGGCTACTCAAGCTGCTGCAGGACGCGCAGCGTCAGCACAAACGTGATGCTGTGGTGCGTGTGCCGATCGTGTGGAGAGACCTAGCTGCTCGCCGGGAGACAACGAGACGCAGAAGTGCAAACTGGGAGCGAGTGTTGCGGCATGTGTAACTGGAAAAGCGCAATGCAGCTATCGTGCAGGCGCACTTTCGAAGCCGCTGCGGCCGCGAGTAGTACAGACCACTCGTGCAACAATGCAAGCCGCAGCGGAGGAAGTAGACCATCCACTCGGACACTGGCAAACCCTTTCACTACGTCTAGTATGTCATCGGCCTTGAGCATGCAGTGCGTCTGACAGCGACAGAGAGAGCTGACTCGCGGAGGAAGGCAATCGACTCCGTGCTGAGGGTGTGTAGTTTGTGTAAGACACGTATAATACTACCTACGAGACATCAAGAGTCTGCTTCTGTCGATTCTTGGGACTGCTAAATTTGGCCTTGAGCTGACTGTCTGATAGCCCACCCTCACTGTAAGTGGAGCGATACACAGCGAGCGCATGCTTTGGTTTCGTGGTTGAATCACGGTCGAGCAACGATTCGAAGAACGCATCTGCAGCTCTAGGACGCACCGGACTCTGCTCAATTGATAAACTAGGCGCAGTCGAAGTCGGAGTGCGTGGCTTGCCACTCATCCAAAATTTGTGATCTCTTGTCGGATATAATTCTCGATGGGGAGATCATATCGGTCTGGATGATATTGCTGCATTATCTCAAGCATTCGTCCAGGACCAAGCTTGACTGACTGTTGCCGTTCTTCTTGGAGAAATAGCTCGTACAGTTCAACGCGAAACTCAGCAGCACATCGCTTCCCATACATGGACCCTTTCTTCACCCGCATGCCCCAGCCTAATGCGAACCCATGCGCGATCATACTGTCACCGATTGCATCCGTCACGAGTGATGTAGTACTTGGATCACGCACAATAAGATCACCGATCTGCTGCATCCCGAGTGCACGCAAAACAGCATACGAGACAGCGTCCCAAAAAGATAGGTCGGCATCGGACGAGCCGATCATTGTTGACGCCTTTGGGGTACGCTTCCATCGCCGAGTCCGCAGGTGAATTCTACCCTTGAGTTGCTATCTTCACGCCTGTAAGTGGCCCGAAGCAGATCGCTGGATCGATGGCATTGTGTGTCGTCGCTAGCAATTTCTCAAGATCCATATCCCCTCCTTCGATTCTATCCCCTTCGTCGATCATAACCTCGAGATACTCGTCGACGTCATCAGGGTTGATGTCATCGTAATCGTTGGGGGCTCGATAGTCTTCTTCAAGTGGGATGGTGTCGCTGGTGCAATCTGATTGCGAGGCGACCTCCTGATCGCTACCACGTGGGACTACACTGACCGATTGCTCAGTTGGCGTGATGAGCAGCGTTTGTCCACTTTTGATGCTCGAATACTCGTACACCGTCATCGTGAAAAGAGGGCACACAACGAACCCATCCGTGGCTGAGCCTAGCAGCTCGCCATGCGGCAGATCAAACTAAATGTCGTTCGCGCGCTTCACATATCGCCGCACTGCCTTCTCGATCATGCGTGACCAACTCAACTACACAGTTGCGTAGCCCACTTTGGCTCGTTAGACCCACGACGGCTTGCGTCGGTGTTTTGCAGCCGTTTTCTTCTCGCATCCACGCCAACAACAATTGCATCGCCTGGGCAAAATGCGCATTCAAGATGCTTTTGCCGTCTTGTGTTTCAGTGTGCACGAAGTAAGTTACTTGAATCCCGAGAATGGTCGACAACAGCGGAGGCAGGAGTAAAATAAACGTGTGCTGGTAGGAAGTAGCGTTGTCGGACTGAAACACGATCCTCTTTATGTGCGACAAGTCGACCTTCAGACGCATCACAATAGCTTCGATCACAGACGTCACGGCTTCTTTTTCTTGCTTCGTGTCAGCCGTCGACAAGTGGTCGTAGAACAACCTTTGGAAGACCTCGGTCTGACTCTCAAGATCCAATACGAAATATTGAAGGGGGGCTCCATGCCAACTCATACCCCCTTGCCATAATGATATACCGTCTTCTCACGATGATAGAAAGGCTCCAGCTTCATTTTTGGAGTCCTCAACGATGAGCGCTTCTTCTGGTGACCCTTGCTGGGTACACAGCTCCTCCATACTAGCAACGATGTGTGCGATGGCCCATTGCTTGTTTACAACGCGAAGGCGATGCCCGAGAAACAACTTGGACTTCTGTGTACAGTCGTCGATCACGGTTAACACCGACGGGCGAAAGGCAGCAGCCACGAGATGCGACTTCAACCGTGTGATTAATCGAAGGATAGACGTGCAATCCGCGCAGGTGTCGGTCGTTCTGTGCCTGGCAGTAGCGGAGAGACCAAACTTGATATCATGAAGCGCATATCGTTTTTCTGCAGTCTTGTTACGTGCGTCGAAGCCGTACTTGAGATTAGCCGCGTTGATCACCATCTCCACTAGCAGTTTCTCCTCCACTGAAAAGTCAGTGATCGTTCGCTCAACCATGTACTTGAGAACGTCGAACTGATCATACGCCAAAAACCCAACGACATAATTGTCGGCCCTTCGCTCTTGAGTGTCACCAGCAGTCACAGCACTGGCGATGCGATAAAATGTAGAGGCCGAGATAACTCCATCGTTCGGATGGCTGGTCAACGACTCTTGTTGGAAAGATTCAAACAGCGATGTTTGATTGCGTCTTCGCATGATAGCAGGCAGAACCACTACCACGCTATTCACTCGAACTTTCTTCAAACCCCCCAAAAAAAATTAGGCCTTGTCTGGACAGAGTATGGAGGCGAGTTCTGCATCGACGATACTTGTGGATAGGCGCTGAACGGTCCGATCTCTCAAGACTGAGGCCACTGGTGAGCTTCTGAAAATCTTGTTAAGCTCTTGAAAACGACCCTGGGGCCAGCGTCAGTACTGGCACAACCTCGCGAAGCTGGAAATCGTATCACGCGGAGCACAGGATTGACACACCCGCAGGACTCGCTTCTTCGTGAATCCTTTCTTGGCCAATTGATAGCACCGCGCAATCGTCTCAGAAGTGTGACGTGGGCATCGCCCTCAGGGTCCCACAAGCCGCCACCAGTAGACGAGACCCGCCCCCATAATGCACCTTCTGCTTCCTCCTTGCCCCACACAGGTTTCTTTTGCTGCGCGAGCTGCGGTCTTGATGACCAATCGCTTGGACGTGTCGAGGTCACAGATCCAAGACGATGGATCCTTGCGAGTCTCAGATGTGGCTGCGTGCCCATGCCAGGATTCGATGGCTTCTTGTGAATCACTAAAAAGCCTCAAAACGTCGCCAGGCTTTTCAAGAGACGTGAATATGGATGTGTGGTCAGGAAGCGGTACCGGCAAGGAGTACTTTCCTTTCTGGGGAGGGATTAGCTTAAGCTTGAGTGGTGAGTCAGAGACGGTTAGTCGACACACGAGCGTCTCGGGCGCTTGCTCTCGGGGGTATTCCTTGGCCGTGTTGGCCTGTCTTTCTCGCCATCTTGACAGCTACGGGGACGCCGTCGTGGCTGCATCCGCAGCGCTTGCACTCGCCACACACGGGGCACCGCCCATTCTTGTGAGTACAGCTGGGCGGCGCCATCAGCTGAGCGGCTTGCCCGCTGTTGCTGAGTCGGAAGAGAGAGTGCGTCGCGCCGCGCGTGTCGCACGCGATCCGGGTCAATTTGAATGGCAAATTTCCGGCGCGAAGCCGAAAACCGAACCTTAATTATTATATGTCGGTGTTTTGGGACCTTCCATGTTAATGAGGCATGTCATCGAGCACCCAGATGCCGCTTAAAATTGGAGCGATAGCTTTACGTCACCAATGATAACTCGGGATTGGAAGCAGATTGCGGGAAAGTAAAATATGCGTTCTCCTCATGAAACGCAGCCGCATCCAGTGGTGCATTAATGTGGCGATTCTAAGCTTCTGCCGATTTCACGAATCGGTGAATACCCTCCCCCCTTTTGGTACAAATCACTCCAAAAATTACCATTTAAAAATAGTGGTTTTTCCGCATTCAATTTTTGAAGAGATGGTTAACATACACTGCGAGCACAGAGATGGCGCGGGTTCAAATCCACTTGTTACAAAGTGGCTCGAATTTGCTGGACAGACCAAACAATGGGGTGTGGCTACGTTTTGTGCTGCCAATTGCATCACTTAAATGTTAAGAATGTGGAAACAATTCGAGTATGTCCAAGATCAACTACATCGTTTGTTGTGTCGGTTCGAATTGGAACAAACAAGCCAATGGAGTATGCTGTTGAAGTAAATAGTACCAGTAGTACCTGCACATGCGGTTATGTGAAGGATATGAATGCTCCATGTCGACACCTCATAGCAGCACATGCAGAATTATTTTTATGGATATGTGGTCAACCAAAACGTATCTACTTGCCTATGATGAAGCACTCGAAGTCAAGCCATTTGTGACAAAAAGTGAAGCGGTAAAGATTGAGCACCTTCAACTAAATCCGTCCAAAAGAAAAGGTCGATCTAAAAAGAAGCGAATCGAATCACAGCATGCTACATCAGAAGTTGACGCGTAAAAAGTGTTTGTCGATGCGGCAGCTAGAAAAATGATATTGCTATACTGATCACAATGTAACGGTTGAGGGCAAATTGGACAATCTTAAGGATGGTTTATTAAAAATTTGTGCTAAATCGTTAAATTTAATTGAGTGCGGTGTATAGTGCATTGCTAAAAAAAATACCAGTTAAAATTTGAATTACTAATATCTGAAACTAACGGAAGGCAACTAGGCCTCTACTCTAACGATCTATGTTTTATCAAATACTACAAGTGTCCCAACAGGATCGGTTTAAGCACTTTAGGCGTGAGAATATTTGCAGGATTTAAATAAAGCAATAAGGCTTGTGTCGTCAAAATCAGACAACCAAAATTTCCACATGAGCAATCACACCCGAAAGTGTGATTACCCTACACCCAAAGGGATTCATTATTTATAGAATTTAAAATTGCGCATTTAAGACGCCTTTACACCTGAGAAATATGCCTTAATTTAAACATTTTTTGTCTACCCAAAGCCTAAGTACAGTCGAAATTTTCTACATGAATGGCGCCGAACGCCCACAGTCTTCCTTATTAAAGGAGTGTGACAAAGTGGCACCAACCATAGCGCAGAAGTCTGCTCAAGCGCAATGCAAACATTGCGATGTACGGTTTGCTTGGTGTTCGCCAGCAACGATCAATGTCCTGGGTTCCCGAAAGGCATCAGGCTACTGCCCCCATAAAAAAACTGGCAAACACACGGGCGACGACGACGAGTCCGATAATTCTGCTCCCCGGCTGCCGCCAGCCAAGCGACCCTCCCTTGCAGCGGTTTCTTTCTGTAGTACATACTCTTCCTCGACTCCTCGCTGGTGCGGCTACATGTCCGCAAGTGAATATGAGAAAAGACATGGGCTTTTTCCATCGGCGATGCACCGCACTGCCACGTCTTTCACACTGTTTGAAAATGAATACTGGAAATCGTGGTTAAAACAGATACGGGTTTTCTTCGCCGGAGGTCATCGGCAGTGTTTTACTCATCAATGAGTACACGCGCGTGCAGGTGGATTTGCTGCGACAAATTAGCAAGCTCAGGGTGATGTGCATGACGCTAGGCGGAGCCACGAACAAGGCGGGCTGTCAGGTCCTCAACCAGATGGTTTGCGGGCATGAGGACTTCTTTTTGCGCCTCTTCTTAAGTCGCGAGACGGCCGTCAATCTGCTCGCGAAGGTCTTGTATGGCAAGAGGGCTCTTTGTGTGTCGACCGGGCTTGCTCTGAACGGCCTAGGACGAGGGCCTGGTTTGAGCTATTGTATCACCCCAAACCCAGGAGCCGATGTGGTGTTTTTCCACCTATTCACCCAGTGTGATGACATGCCTGCGTCAACTGGTTCTTCAAGCAAACGAGTTCGCGTCTGTTTTTGGATGTGCGCTGCATGGGGGACACAATCTGTGCATGGACTGGCTAAATTTTTCGATCGTCAAAAAGAATGGCCCAAAACGTCTTCATCTTGAAGAAGATCAACGCAGTACACCTACTTTCCTCCATGTTCTACCACGTTGTTGTGGAAAAGTGTGGCCGTCCGTACAGCCTGATCCTATTTACGAGATCGCGTTGGTGTACATCCTCGGAAATGCTGAAGCAAAAATCTCTTTGTGAAGTCTGTGCTCCTCGCCATGTCTTACATGATCCAAAGTACGAGGACGAATCGATGAGGGATGAATTTGCGACAATACCATCGACAACAACCTTTAATAGAAACTGCGGCGCTACATGAACCTCTGTAGCCACTTTGCTGCGCCATCACACATTGGGAGGACGACGAGGCAACCTTCTCCGCATTCATTGCGTGCTTTCATCACATTACCGAATAAAATTGCTCAAACGTATTCATTATCGGTTGAGCACAATTTATATATCTTCTCAAGCCCAGGCTTTTGTGACCGATCCGTTCTATCACGACATGCGCGTCAGGATGACTGAAATACACTCTCTTTAGTTCGTCGAGATGAGACCGGGTTCATTGTTCCCACAGTATCGCGAGGCATTGGCGCGCAGTGCCATGGATGACCTGGAATGCTCGATACCCTACACAAGGAGTTCGCATATTATCTATCATTATCGATTTAGCGCACACCAATGTAGAGGGCGCGCAAGTTAAAGTCGTCCTTTGGTTTGGATGCAAACAGACGACAGAGATTTACTGAATCCCGCCAAAGTCCTCATTCAAGTACACGGCAACCCAGCTGATGCCGTTGGAGGTGAGCGGGACCACAAGACCAACAACCGAGGGCGAACAAAGCAATGTGTCCGTCTCGATGCCGGCAAATGTGAGTGGCAGGTCACCATAGCATTCAATTTGGCGCAGCTGCAGAGATCGCTGGCAGAGAATCACACCGACCCCTACACACAAATGTTGGCGATGACTGGGAAGGATGAGGAGGAACGGAGTTTCCTGGTAATCATGAACGAGGAGGACGATGGGGATGATATCGTTGAGGAAGACAGTTTACGCCTTGGACAAAATCGCGCTGACATAGGTAGATGAGGAGTACTTTCACGAAGTGGTGGGCAACTTGAATAACCCAACAGCAACACTCACTATCATTTACGATTTACAACATGTTTTGTCGAATGACGAGCTTTCTTTCGCTTTTGGATACAAATATATTCAAATGTACAAAATAAATCAAAACAACTAAAATGCCGCTCCAATTTTCAAATGAACAGAAAATTGAACACTACTGTCTGGTCAAAAAAGTCCCAAAGCGTAAAGGGGGATACTGAAAACAATTTCACGATGAGTCAGACAGCTAGTAGCAATCCGCGCTACACGCAGCTTTGTTGGGTACGGTGGCTTAAATCTCGAAAGCTCGTTCGATTTCAAAGGATTGGAGAAAAGCATCAATCGTAGATTTTTCAAACGCTTTGCTTAATAACGATTCTGACTTTGCGGCGAAAATTGCACACAAAGACAACGAGAACCCGACATCCAGCGACAGAGGACGGCGTGGACACAAAAGTGCCAATAAGACGGTCAATGTAAAAAACGGCGGGTAAGCTTCCAAGCAAGTTTGTCATTTGTATTGTTGGTCCTGATATTAATGATTATTGGCATAATGTGCTATATCACCGATTGTAGACTTCAATAATGGTGATGTAGCAGCGATTATTAAGCCGGTGCCTAGTTTTTGTATCAGCTCACGTGGTAGCAACTCCAGCGTAGAATTAAATCGACAAGCTGGTGAAGGCATGTAAAAAATTGAATACATTATTTCTTATATATTTTCTTTCCCAAATATCACACATCTAAATCAGCTCATATGGCACAACATTAGTTTCAAACTCGTTGAACTATACGGTTCTTGCTTGCCAGCGCTACGGTCACATAAGCTTAGGGTGTATCATCAAACGATACAGAGCAAAAACGCATATACATACTGAGATCTAGCGTTCAGTCATTCCTCTTTTCTTTGTTTTGCCAGCCTGTTCTGCCTAATATACCAGCAAGAAGGCTTTATAATTCCCTATTTACACAGCTATGAAGGATCAACAAGGACATTCCAAATGTCGTGGGTGCATATGCGGTGTAAAATTTCTTCTGACGGTAGTTTGACGGCAAAATGTGAAGGACAACAATCCCTGCTGCCTTTCCTTTATATCGGATTTTTACATTCTCTTTTGCGGGGAATTTTAAATTACCGGACACAATGTGACGACGACCCCGTTTACAAGCGCTCAATTGAATAGTGCATAGTAGCTGTGCATGCTACGACATGGTAGGCTAGTCTCACCGGTCACTAGAAAAGCTTCACGCCAAGAGACCGGTCTTAATCAATGGAAAGTGATGATCTGGCCCGAGTGTAAAATGCGCTTTTGCACAGCGTATGCACGACCAGCTAACAGGCGTTAAGGCGGTGCTTTCCATTGCTGAGCATTTTGTCGTCGATACGAATCACGAATTACTGATGAATCTGCCCCACCATTCTCATGAAGTTGGCAGTCTGGACAATATTTGTTGCGACCTTTGGCATTTGCGTTAGATATAAAGCTGGCAAACTTAACGCATTTGCCAACGCGCTTGGCATACACCATCACGGTGTTGACGAACATTTAGGCATACAAAGCGGATAGCAAGATCTTTTGGCACAGGCCGAACGTCAAACTTGGGTAATCATACCTCGATAGCTTTCACAGCTGCATCGCTATGGGTCGGCGAAAGATATGCTCGGACCTGGTAAATTCAGCATGAGTTCGTGTAACGGACGGCAAAGCTTAAAGTACTTAACAGTTCTATTTATAAAGATCCCAGTCTATAGACCCAGAGATTTCTTCCATAGATATTCACACCGAAATGGTAATTTTACATGTACAAGTAAAGGAGAAGCAATTTGTTAGGACATGTGAGATCTGCATTATGGTGAAATTTGTGGCTTATACGTCTTTTTCGTTATAGTGTCTGCCAGCATCAGGAGACGAATAGAATTGTATAAGCCACGACTTTGTCTAAGGTTAGCCGAAATTTGATGGCAACGCGTGTTCGCATGCCGCCTATGCATCGGTTTTAGCCGGATAACTGAGAATTGAACGGCATGTTTGCTTACGAATATTATAGGGACTTCAACCCATCGAAAATATGTTTAACTCCTTTGTAATTCTTTTACTGTTTGGTATACGCTTCTTTTAAAACCAAAGTGTGTGTAGCCAGTAAAGTGACCTTTTAGGCAGCTAGACAATTTAGCGGCGCGACAATCTCACATAGAATTGAAAAGTCCACTGGTTGCAGAGATTGCTGTATATGATCCGCTTTGACGGCAAAATCGTATGTCTATGGAAGGAGGAGATTTTGCATCAAAGCCCGCTGCTTCATTGTCATTGCTTTGCTTTGTGTTTGGCTCAAATTCTTCAGCCGATTGATACCAAAGTATGTACAATGCCTGTTATCTATGAGCGTATTCTTGCTATCCAAAAAATATTTTAGCAAATGCTGAAGGTTTGCCGAAATATAACTAGTTTTTAGCGTAGCGCGCGTGTTTGTCGATTTTTAGTGATAGCTCGACTCTGATATAGAGATGTTATCAAATTGATCTCTTTTTCAGCTTCTGTACCCCGTGTGGCAATTTATTTAATCAAAATTTAGGGGTACCTTGCTGATTCACTGGCTATTGTATTGTACAATCGTTGCTGAAGAATGCACTTGCCGTCTATCCGAGCAAGTTTGGCCACCAATAGGACGTCAAACCAATTTTTCAAGCAAACTCAGACAGAATACTTTTTGCCTACTTCGCTGTATTTTTTGCCATAAAGATGCACAAGGTAAGAATTTTTATTTTGTTACAATTATTTGGATTTTGATTTACACCTTAATCGAGCTATCATAAGTAGTTGTACTCACGTTGACTACGCTGACGACCTAAGAGACGGTGCTTGCTTTCACGTGATCGTAGTTTTGTCACCTTTTAACTCCAAGTATTTTGTGATTACATGAAGCAGCTGATAGCTATTGCCGTATTGACCATAAGGCTGAGAATCCTGAAGTCGATGCGCTTTGTGCGGCGACCGAGCCAAGAGTCCAATACGTTCAAAAGCAAATTTCGACGCATTTCGACACATCGCTTTAGACTTTTTAACGGCAAATTCGACTGTGAGACTCGACTATCCCACCTCAAAAGTCTTAATATCTCGCGGTCCTTTCAAGAAACCCAAGGCCTACCAGCATCAAGAGCTATCTAAAGCGTAAACGCAAAAGCTGCTGTATAGACGCAGTGCCGAGGAGAGAATGGCATCCTCCGGCTCTTCCTGACTGCAAAGTCTACAGAATTTTAATATGAAGAGCAAAAAAATTTTCACGAGCACAAAACACTTTTGTAAAGTGGCGCGTTATACCGCTTAACAGAGCTCGTGGAAGCCGTTGGACCGGCTCCGACAGGACTGCATGAAGGGTTTTGGGATGGGGTACCAAAAGTTTTGAGATGATCCACGGTCGTTTTACCGTACATTGGGGAATTATGGAAGTGACCCCATCTTTCAGCCTTCCTAGCGCGTAAATTGAGTGTATATATGTCGGAGCGAAGCCATATCGGAGGTGAGTTCACCAAGTGAGCAAATTGTACTTAAGCCTTAGGACGTAATTGATGTAGTTGTCTTGAGTGCTTCACTCGGGAAATCCACCCAGTCTCAGAAAGCGTTTTTCCATTGAATTGAGGTAGTAAGAGTAGTGAAGAGTGCTCAGTGGTTTTTCCAAACTTATCTCGTCTTCTGGGGTTTAAGGACGCCAAGTGAAATCTCCATGTGGGATGCTTAGAGTACGCGCATAGCCGTCGAAAGGCTGTGCTGAAAAAACTTTGAGCTCAAGTGACGTTTATAATCGACGAATGAAAAGTGGCCTCTTGAGGGTCTACGCGGCCTGCAAAGCAGGTGGCCGAACTGCTCAGCACCAAGACCTGCATTGGGCGGGTAGCACTTATCCAAAAAGTATTTTTTCCTTTGTCGAGCCTGTTGTCCTAGAGCTAAGAAGATCTCCCTTAAGACAGCGACTTGCATCGGTACCCGAAGATTATCGATTTGCACATTCATTTCACGCTGTGTAGACAATTCGTCTACCTGCGAAATGTTTTGAAGGCTGTTGTCTTGCATTATTCTTTTCTTCCTGGTACACGATATTGGTGACATTATCGACGAAGGTGCTCTAGATCGAGACTAGAATCCTAAGATAAAAACAATATTTTCGGCTTTACAAGTTATTTCCGTTGCATGGCCGATGAGTCTGACAACAAGTCAAACACCTTCAAGGGCTTTCCATCGGGCAACTACGCCGATAAAAGAAAAAAAGCATGCTTTAATTGCAGCAGCAAAAAAATCGCTAATTTAGAAATAGCAGTAGGACCAAAACAAACAATATAGTAAAAGGGAAATTGGCATTAAACTGCATATTGTCAAATCGTAGTCCTTCACCCAACGATCGTACTTAAGCATAAATTGAAAAGCCAAAGTAGTTGATGCATTTATCAGTGCGTAAATGCACACATGCACCACCGTCATACATGTTGCATAGCGTTAAGTTTAGCTCCCACAGCTTCTATTACATTGCTAGCTACTGCATTTTTAGCCTACCTTGTATGATTGTTCTTTTACTGCTTTTTGCCGAATTTTGTGCATTGTAGGTCGCTCACAAAAAAGGCGATACGAAAATCTCATACGCCACAGCAGAGTCCTGCACTAAGTATCCGTACCACGAATTCCCATACTCATGGATTTTGGGTGGACACGAAGACGCAGGTCAAGTCGGTGAGTGTGGTCGAGAAGTGACAAGAAGGCGTGGTCATGGGTGGGTACCGCGTTTACAAAAACAATACCAGCTGTGTATTTCTGAGGCCATGACAGTGCCTTAATTTTTTTCCAAGGGCCTGTAAATGAACATTTGTCAGTCAATAAAAATACTCCATGTGACAGAAAAGTCAGGTTGATACCTAATGAAATTGCGGACAACGAAGTTTGGTTTGGCGGCGACCAAATGGTCTGCATCGGTCTTGATGGTACAAGTAGCAAACATTAAGCGCGAGCTCCAGGCCGTCAAGGGTGTTTTAAAAGTGTCAAGACAGAATTTGCGGCCCGCAAAGCGTGCTGCAAAACGTTCGTTGTCATTGAGACCACCAGCAACACCTTCATCGCCAAGTATAAATGCAAGCCCAATTCGATAGTCAAGAGACTGTACTTCAAGGTCGAAAAGGCCTCGCCAGCGCAAATGTCGAAAATGACAACCTGTGCGACGGACTTATGCACTTTTAAGGTCACAAACAAGGACCTGAAATATCTGCTCCAGACTGCTCACGGTAACGGGGCGGTGTCTACCGGTCATCGATTTGCTTCTAAACCCATCACAGTGCGGCGTTGTCGATCGTGCTAAAGAAGCACCTAAAGACAGGCCTCCGCATGTATTTTCGGACTGTGAACGGACTCAGTCAAGAGGACAGCATACATGCCCATCATGGTGAATTTATCGACGATGTGTTCACGCTGCACGTCCGCACGCTGCATGTCAAGCCAATCCACACAGCCGTAATGGTCATGACAGCGTTTAAGAACGGCCTGGAGGTGTTCGATTTCTCGATGAAAGTCTACGAGCAAATGATCGGGGCCTCGGACAGCAGGTCGAGCTGCTGTGGCTTGCTCGAGGACATTCTGTCCAAAGTTATGTGTTTTGTATTCAGACCACATACAAGTCAACATCCAGACGATCGTCGTAAGCAAGACAAGTAAGGCGATCAACCGAGGCATAAGGTCGCTGTTTTACCGGTCAAAAGGCACTCCAGACACGGTCGCACTGTTCAAGTTGATTGACCCGGACAAAACAATCGTCGGACTCTCTAAGCGGACAAATTTGCATTCTCAGCTCAACAAGACGCTCAAGCAGAAGAACACACCCCTACGAAACTCGCCGTTCCGCTACTTGAATAGCATCTATGAGATGTTCGGCGAAGTCGTTGATCGGCTCAAGATGATGGAGCAACTAGCCGAAGTGAACAACATCTTGCTGACGCTGTTGCGGGAGAGTTTTCAGTTTCGGGACGTGTTTCAGTGAGCGACACTGTCACCAGAGTGGTTGAGGCAACTAACGCTACAGAAAGTTGTGTACATTCTTCGTCGACTGCTCGAGCACCTTCAGCCGGTCATTAGCGACGTCATCGACGGACAGGGCGCGGTCATCTAGCCTTCGGACATCGCCTCGCTCGTTGGCGTTTCGCGAACTCTAAAGCCCATCCATTTAAAAAAAACTTGTCGTTTTGGACATTCACATCGAAGCGGCGCGTTTGGATTCCATGTATAAAATAGAAGCGTCAGGTCGGACAAGATCGAGTTGGTTGAGGAAGAGATCAAAGTGGACATGGCCAAGATCTGTATGCTGCTCGACGACGACGAGCCGAGAGTGAAAATCTCCTTGCAAGAAGGCGCGCATCGTCATGCACGGCTACTTGATGCACGGCATAATCGGTGACAAATTTGACAACAGCGTCGAGTCGCTTGGCGACGCCAGCAACTACGACAGCCGCGTCGAGACCAAGAATGCGCAGTATTGGCAACTCAAGATCACCGACGTCAATAGAAAGATTACTGATTTCGACGGCGAGCGCCAGGTCCTGGCTCGGTGGAAGCGGCTCGGGATCACGCGAAAAGTCCTATCTTACGTCGCGTGCTCTATCCTATGCACTCCACTTTTAAGCGCTGTCTCCGAATTTAATTTCTAAAATGCAGGTAACGCGCCCAGCAAGGAGCACAACAGGCCCAAGTTGCGCGTCGTCGATGACCTGCTGTTCTTGCGCTCAAATCTCGACTTATGTTGTGGCAATTATTTTTAAACGGTAGAAGCCGGAAATGTGTGGGCACAGCCAGGTGGTTGCTGGAGTTAGGGCGTAGCCCGCTCGCGCACGGCGTGGGTAATAGTGGGCTCCAATGCATTAATCGAATTATCCGTTACTGTATTTCTCTATTAATTTTGTTTGAAGTCTGACGGTCTTGAGGTAGGAATCAGCCTTTTTTCCAAAGCCACACTGCCTATAAAGATTTCATGCCACTTTTATCGCTTTGTGAGCAATACCCCGAGTTTCAAATGTCACATGAGAAGTTCAACGAACAATCTTTTTTGATCAAAAAAGTGCGTGCCGACTTCAGTGAGAACTTATTTTCACACACAGAGCACGACATGGGACAAAGAGGCTTTTAATAAAGCACACAATTTGTGGCACAAATCCCTTCTACGAAGGGGACAGCAGCAGACGAAACTTTTCTCTTTAATTTTTTCAAAATCACATACTTTCGATTGACATTAACAGCTATGACATTACACAATTTATCGTAATGCGTCTGACAATAGTTTTGTGCGCTTATACGCTACGCTAGCTTGGAGCAAATTAACACTTGACATGCGCTTCTCGCTCAGCAAAATCCGTCCGAAGCAATAATGGTTTTACATGTCTCGAGGAAGCACACAATTTGTCCACCTTGCAACTAGCGAGCGCCTCTAAATTTGGCACAATTCGCACATCAAAGCATTTAATATTCAAATGAGCCACCAAGCTGTCAGCATTGTTTAAAATAAGTGCAGTACCTGCTCGTCCAGCCACGTCATCCTTTCTCGGCTGACGTTACTTCTGTATCCTTCAAAGACATAAAAGTGCTTAACTTCCGGGCAGGTGCGGCGTCAGGACTTGTAGTTGCTGCTATTTGTTTAAGGATGACACGCGTGAATCTGATTATACGCCCACGCTGCATATTGAGTGTCTTTCTGTCGGACATGACGTAAGAATGATAGAGATATCTCGCCATCCTTGGCAATTTAAAAAGGTCTGCATGGCAAAGTAACGCGCAAGACGCGGAGCTGTCAGTACTGTTGGCCCACCAACAAGACTACTGAATAGCGTGTTTGTGTCTGAGGCACCTTGGCGTAATTACACTGCTTATAGTGTTAGCTGGCTGGTAAACTTACATTGGTTCGTTGCGCTCATTTACCGCAAAAAAAGGGGTGCTGCTTGACCTTGAGACGCTCCTGACCAATAAATGTAAGCTCTTCCTTTGACAGAGAATTGAGAATGTGAGAAGCGAGCGAGGAGACTTATTCTTCCCCAACAACACGGCACTGCTTTTGCAAGAGCCCCAAGCTTCTAGCGCTTGTATCCACAATCCTGCAAATCAAAGGGTTTACCGAGACTTGCTTATGGCTCTCGTCAAGGCGAAGGTTTACGCTCGAAGCTGTTGGAAGCTTGCCACGAATAGTGTAAGCGCTAGGAACCTCTGCAAAAATTGCCAAACTTTGAGGCATTCGAGCATACGATTGCAGCACTGCTTCAAGCAACGATGTATCTCCTTCTCATTCGACCAGATGGTGTTTAGTGACGCAACTCTTAGCATACAAATCCCTTAGAGGCCCCGCCAATCGCTCCGACGTGCTATACTTGCTAATAGCTTTTTCATTTGACGAGCGACATAGCAAACATCAGTCCAGCGATATGTATACCGGCACTTCAGGTAGCGCGGGACAAAAACATCGATTGACGATCGAAAGGTCAATTGAATCGGTGACTCATTTCTGACCTACATACGAATAATTTTCGTCAATTTTCAATGCGACACGCCGCGGTCCTAATGGTATACGATCAGCAATTTGAGACATATCGCGGTGCATTTGCAATGCCAGTATCTATCAAGTTCGCGCAGCCACGTCATCGTCAGTGAATGAACGAAGATGACTCAGGACCAACCTCCTAATTCCCCAGAAGTGGACAGAGTAGCAGACCAAAATTGATCTGCTCATATACATTTGCAATATTTGATTAAACTCGACGTTTTACCCGCTGTAACATTTTATGATGAGTAATCATATATGCTTTACGAAGTCTTTACAATTGAACTTTAGTGTTATGTGTCAACGCACTCCAAGAAACATCTCAATGAATCTCCTTTCATTGCGCTTTCTATTGGTGAAGCATTATAAAGACCAGCATGGGAATGACGCATCACCACCACACAGGATTGCTATGTTCTGACCGGAACTACTTGGCTTAGCCACGCTGTTTGCCAAAATGAACATGCATCAAACTGCCCATTTTATACTTTCAAGCGTACTTTCGATGTCACGACACAACAACTGAAATGCGAAGTAGTTTTGTCGCAAGTCGTATCGCAAATACCAAAGGGGGGCATGTAGGCTTGCATTACTTGCTGACTCACTGGAGTCTTTATTATGACTTATCGTGATATAAAACATTAGAGAAGCGGGAACAATTACTAGGAACGAAACACAAGTCTTGCCCCTCTGATCACAAATTATCAAGCTACCAGGTGCTAGACGCCCAAGACGAGGTCATCATAATGTGTCTGGCAATAGTTCTGCGTGCGCTCATACGCCGGTTTAGAGCATTTTAACACTTGGCACCGCTTGCCACCGCCATGCGCCCAGCAAAATCCGTTCGAGACTGCAATTGTAGAGCAATTTCTAAACGAGCACACGGTGCCCCCGCCATGTGACCAGCAGACACCTTTACACTTGGCGCGATTGGTGCAGTCGGATACCTTGCAGCGCACCCAGCCACCGTGCTTCCAGCAGCGCTTGGTGAGTTTAGCACGACTGGGGCATCCTTCCACAGCGCAAAACTTATTACCTTTTCTACCCACTGGTTTTGAGGTTGCAGGTCTTGTCGAATTAATCGTAGCAGTCATCGGTATATCTTTCACAGAGCGTGCAAGCTTGATTACATTTATATCATGAATTGCGTCGCGCTTTCGCGTCTCGTGCTGGTCTCTCTCTAGTTTGGTGTCGGATGACGATAGAAGAAAGGCAATAGCTGTCTTGTGACGGCTGTTTTGGACGTCCATGGTACTCGCCATCTTCAGGGCGTCCGTCGATTCGTCCTGATTCAATATGTCGATAAGAGATAGTCGAGATGCAGTGGTTGAAGGTGGCGTGGGACCGATGACGGTCACCAGCTGCGGCTTACGCACTGGCAAAGCTCCGGGTGGAGAAAAAGGGTGCGTCACGAGCGACGTGCCGGAAAAGACCATGGAGAAGAATACTTGAGCTTAGAATTAGAGACGACTTGGTGGCCCAAAGCCAAATTTCGAAGTGATTATCAAAGTGAAAGGCTGAATTTCAAAGTGACTCACAATAAGAAAAGACGTTTAGGAGTCGACCAAGAGGCTCAGACTATGTCACAAATTGCACCGAATGAATCACGAGCAAAAATCAGAGAAACGCGCGATTCAAGCGCGTCAACTTGACGTTCTTTACGCACCGAATACGCTAAGCACATGCATGGTACACATAGGAATGATGAGACCTTTTAACAAGCTGATAAGTACATAATGGTTTTGTTTCTTTATGGCATTGCCCGGCTCCTGGACCAATGCGCCATGCATCAAAGTCCGTACTTCCAGTGTCGTGCTATCGCAATGAAAGCGACGGACAAAGCTCTGGAAATTTTTTTGCATAGGCTTTGCGTTCTGCGCGTTTCTTTTTGGCCAAAGTGCGCAATTGCAAGAAAAGGATGGGCTCACGCCCACATTATCGTTCATCTCTTATGTTCGTCGCTTATTAGTACAGACAGGATGCTTGCCACATAGTGGTCTTTTTATTTTCACCCTTACTTACAGAGCTTAACAAACTTAACAGTTGCGACCATGTGGTTCGATAGAGCGATTACGAACTTGAATTTCGGACTGATACTGATCTTGTGGCATTACAGCGCTATCGTCAAAGCGTATATGGAGTCCTTATTAAATTTGCTCATCATCTGCTCTCCTTGCTAATACTAAGACGCGTCGCAAAGCGAGCATCTTAACAACACGGCTGCACTGGTATTTACAATATTCAAGCTGCATGACAATCGCTTCATTCAAGCAGACGATAGTACACATGAAGTGCGGCTAGGGTGCTGGAGAGCGGGACAGAGATGTGATGGACCTGATTCAGATCCGATTGAGTCAGCAAGATTGCTCAAGACACTTAAAATTCTACGTGTGCGCAGCGATAAGTACTTCTCTCATGCAACAACGAGTCATTTAAGCTAAAAAGTCTTAACTTTGGCTCAATGAACCTAAACAAATCAAGAAATATTTGTAGCTGCCAAAAGTACTTACTTTACCTTATCGTTTTGGGCAAGTTGAAAGGATAAAAATAAGCTAAAAGTCGGTACATTGTGTGCTCTTCGATCATGCAAAGATTCTCGACTAGTGTTGCCGATTGCCAATTACCACGCAGAAATAGCAATAAAAATCTTAACCTTATGTGTTGACATGTAGCTAGCGCATCAGATGGTTTCGCCATCAGCCTCTTCACTCTGCTTCGATCATTTTACAACAATTTGAGCGTCTATGATGGTTAACAGACGCATTTCGCTTCTATAAATATTGGACACAGCCACCGCATATGCCTTTAGCGTGGAAACTGCGGAGTCGATTGCCGTAACATTCTCTGCTGATTTTGTACGTCAATTTTGTTTATTGGATATCGTCAGGTTGGCTAAGAATGGCGACTTGGTGTACAGGCGTGTGTATGACGCACAAATGAGTGTGCTCAGTGGATGCTTATTAGTTTTTATGAAAAGATTAACGAGGCAGTGAAGTCTCGAGCTGTGTACTAAAGTTAGTACGAATTCGTGTTGCTACCTTCTCCCTGACCAGCGTCGCATTCAGCAACGAATTTAGACTTGCACTTGAGGCTGACGGCGCCAATGTGCCAAGGGCTGCGTATAACTTCTTGTTCCATTCCGTGCAGCTTTCTAATCAACCTGTCCACAGAGTTATGAGCAGCCGTTTTCAGGTATCACGATCACTTGGTGAGCTATGGATCCATTAGTATAGCTCCTAATGTCGTTTTAATGTAAAAAATTACATATAGCTCGCTATCCTGGGCTAAATTAAAATTCACTACTCCGGATCCAATAAGAAGCCTCTAAACGACGTTAGCATATGACGTCATTACACAACCAAATTCTGCCAGTATTTACCGCAATTCCTTCTGCAATCCATAAAGCAATATGCGGCGTCATATCTACACTCCAACTTGCCGCTAGTTATGTGCGCGCTTGGACCCAATGCAATTTTTGCCTGCGACGGATACTTTACTTATTTGATGCCCTGAGCCTTCGTCAGCTTGTCGGCCAATAGGTGCACTGACATGTACATGGTCCTGATGATATTCACGTTCTTTTGGATGGAGTGATGATGAACGTCGACGTACTAAGTCCTGGCATTGTAGCCAGCATTACTAACAAGTCCGATTGTGTCTCAAAATAGATCTCTAAATCAACGTAGATTACTCCGAAATTAATTTTGCACATACTCACAGCACCTCTTGTATTCACTAGCTTGGAGCCATGTCCTTTGCTTCAGCTTTGTGATCCGCTGATAAATCAAATAAGCAAAGCAAGCCCCTTCAAAGATCACCATATCCCCGACACCGAGCGTCCGTTGTCGAAATTACCACCCCATTTGAATAGGTGTATGCTGTAAGTTGCGCATATTTGGTATTGCCGTCGTAAGTGGTATCGAGCTTTCTTGGCGTGTCGAGACTTGAAGTATGCGCTGCTGAACTAAATTCGCCCAAATACACGACAGCTACTAAATTACACACGCGACATGAAATCGCGTACATCTCGTGATGTACAATAAGCAGTTGGCAAACACATTTTTAACAGCTTTAACGCAATCCACATACATAATTGACCATTGCCTTGGCGTCTGGTTGAATGATTCCTTCCGGCATGTCATCAATGTACCGGGTATGCCAAATATAGGAACGCTGCCATAACGACCATGAATGATCTCCATTACAAAAAATTTCTTGGTCGTTCCCAATTTATAGTGTGTAACAAGTTTTTTCGTATCATGTATTCCCCACACATCTTGTTAGCGATGATTACGTCATTGACGTGTCAAGAAAATATTTACTTCTCCTTGCAAGAATTTGCACTTGTCTGCTTTGATGATCCAGAGTCTGAACCGTTGAAAGAGAGCATAAACAGTCTTGTTTCATGATATTGCAACTTTCCTGAGACAATAAAGTGCCATATCCAGCTCGCACATCTTGCCTTAAGCATTAAATATATATCGTGAGGTGCATTAAAGCTGAGATCGCTGCCCAAGAATGGTATGTCGACATTCAGTTTCTCGATCAAGTGTTCCTTCGCAACCTTTACCAATAGCACAACTCTGACAGAGCTTGTGCTCACTACAAGCGTAAGTGTCTTAATATGCCAGCTTTAAGTGCTCACTGTACCAATCGTTTAATTGTTTTATTCCTTGGCACAAGCTTCCATGCGCCGCTCTATTTGATAGACTCAACATTCGCGTTCACCGCCTAATCCTAGCTTAGAAATTGCTGATATCTTTTGCGTGCTGAACAATTGGCATCTTTCGCCTTGCCAACTCTAGCATTATAACTAAGTACTGCTAATAAGACTAGTCCCTCTTAATTGAAACTGACCCGCTCCGCACTTGTGTACATTTGCCCTCTTTTACTTTGCTCACTTCAAGATCGCTTAAGCTATCTGAATATGCATAGGCTCACTTCGGCGCCTATTCCATCCTGACTTTGCCCAAAACACTTTACGAGTCCCAATGAAAACTTATGTAGAAGAATGTTGAGATACCAGCTCCAAGCTTTGCGCTGACGGATCGAGTCGAGATGAAAGTTCTGGCAGCTGCTGCAGCACCACCTCCTGCTCTAGTTTGACATCATTTAGCTCCACGGCAAGGATAGAATCGTCAATACTTTCCAATGACCCTTCTGTAGAAAAATACTAATGATTTATGGCCTTGATGTTCGCACCAGTAAAGTTGTTTACAGCATACGTGGTCGTCTTATGGGATTATGTGTATTTTGCCCATTCCATGCTCGTCAAGACTTCCCGACCGCATCACCCTGACCTAAAAATGCACCAAATCAAATGCACAATACTCTTTTGCACTCTCCGCATAATCGAGAAACAAGCATAAAAAACGGGGATGTCGAACCTTATCTTCGACATGAGCTGAGCATTTTTATTAAACTACACATGAGCCCTCCAACCTTTGCTTCTGCTTGCAGACTATCTATGAGGGTATTTGTCAGAGTTTGCCGTGTTTATCGAGCGTTGTTTTAGGTACATCGCTGTGCCAAATATTTTCAATCATCAATATAAAGGTGCGCTACTGTAATGCAGCATGCTTCGCGTCTTTTCCTTATTTGTACCGCTCATTCGTTCCGCAACACCATTTTGCTGTAATTTGTATGCGACCGTAAGCTGACGCATGACAGCATTCCTGACACAGACTTCGACAGCCTTCTTAACTACAAAATATGCGCCGTTATCGAATCGTAGGGACTTTAAGTGAAATTCCTATTGATTTGTAGTAAGGCCTTAGCTCACTTGACCTAGCTGCCACTTCACTTTGAAGTATATAACCACTATCTATAATAACGTATCCGTATCATGTACTGTTGCTGTTTCAAATGGTCTCTTTACATCTGCATATACAAGACAGTACACGCGATATTTTTATAAATGCCCGTGTCAAGAACGGTCTAGCCGTGTCGTCTTTATCAAGCATCCTCCGCGCAGCTTCTCAACTCCCTGCTGACATGACACTTGTAAAACGCTGTGTCTTATCTAGACAGCTCTTACCAGGTTGCCCCAAGCAAGCATTTCAGAAATCTACTATTTTCTACTATAGAATACTAGACGACACGAACCTCGTCTTGTTCACTGTTCCAAAAGCACCCTTTTCCGGCTTTCTTGCCCTTGCAAATCGCACGTTACGCGCTCCAAATGATGCAAAACGAGCTCTCGTAGTCTACTTTTATGCCACATTCTGTCAAGTTTATAACTAACAGCAAACGTGTGTAAAGCATTACGACGCGCAAAACCTCAACCGTCTTGATTCGCAAGCCGTTTATTTAAATTAGCTTCACCTTGCCCTTTTTTTCAGCAACAGCTTCTTGCCAGCCAGCTGATAGCCTAAATCAATGACACTTGATCGTGGGAGCTGCTGAACCGATAGACTGACGCACACCGTAGTCTCTCTGTTAGATGTACTAAATGGCAGAGTGCCGCCCACGTTTTAGCGTAAAAATACTGAGGTTAAACTTATCTTTACTTTCTTGACTGTTCAGTTTTCTGGGTTACGTGTTTTGCATTTGCCTAGCTAAGAACATAATTGCCTTAAATTTCAACAAGCTAACTTTTGAGGATTTCTGACGTATAGTTTCCGTAGAGAATAAGAGATTTTAAGCATGTAGTATAAATTTTGAATCCACAATGCCCGTCTTCGTTGCTTCTTTCTTCATTGTTAATATTTTGATATTGGTATCTTAAGTCTAATGCGTGGTATTGCATTGATTTTTAGACGGATTCCTGTGAAACCAGCAATGCATTGAAAGGATAGGGTGTGCAATTCGGGTCAACTCATTGGTTAGAAGGTCAAACCTTGAGTAGCAGAACCAAGATGGAAACTTGTGCACATCGTTGTTACCAACCAAAAAGTACATTTGCTGCTTGTATGTGGTGACTTACTATCCGCATGAACAAATTTAAGGTATTTAATTTCCACGTCGTTTGGCAGCGTCAAATGAACATATAATGAACGATGTTTATTAGACAAAGCCAAGTAACACGCAACCTCGTCTCAAGCAGTCTAATGTTCAGCGTTCACTCAAACATTTTCTGCTTCCAACTTCGAATGATTTCAAGGTCATAAGCTTAAATATTCTCCCAAGGTTGAATATGTTTTGGTGATGGTCCCTAAATTCGGTTTGGAAAATTTGCCATCGGCTTAGGGGGCACAGGTAAGCCAGTATTATAATGCATATGCATTAGATGTCGCGCCTAACGTATTGCGTTGTTCGACTGAATAACCAATACGTTTGACGGCTGCTCTATTATCGAGCCCAAGTATTCATGCAACGTGTCCGTTATCAATTAGTAAAATACGACTTCTTTTTTTCAGCTGACCAATCCTAAAATATAAAACAGATACAAAATAGGTAAGTCCTTGCCACGTCATGTTTAGTAAGGCTGTAAATGATAAGCGGGTCTTGTATTATTCCTTGTATAATGTTCTTCATGTGTGGATAGTTAAGCAGAAGTCTTATAATCGATTGAGAATATTTCCAATCGGTACCTTATATTTTCAAGACCGGACTTAAATATATAAGCTTGAACGATGCCACTTGTCTTTTAAAAACTGCAAAGATGTTTGCTTCAACTTCACAGGTACTTTATAATTGATCAGATAGGGTAACGGATATACGGATATGACTCGCAATTTCAGCTCTTTACAATCCGATTGATTGAAAAGTTAGGTCTGATAATGCGAATTTCATAGTTTGGCCCTTTATATTCAAGCCTCTTTAGAGTACAAATGCATATCACAATTCGTTGGGAACTCTAAAAACATGCCATGCATCAAAGCGAAGAAGAAGCTCTTGGAAAAGGACGAGCAACTTGAGAAGAAGGACTCGACGAAGCACGCGCTCAAGATTAATACGGGACAGTTTGAGAGAGGCAAAGACAATAGTCCCAGAGCAAACGGCACTTGGAGGAAAGGCAGCGAATTAACGGGCAAGTAATTTGTGGCTACGTCAAACATTTGTAGCCTGACTTTCCGAAGCGAGGCGGCATCGTGGAGCGATGACTGGCATATTCTTACTGGACCTTTACCGCATATGACACCTCATTGAGACAATCTCTTCGATTTCCAAATTTCAAACGCTATCTCAATAGTCACCATTGCGACTTTAGTTTTACTCTATGTGTTGGACTTGATTATAATTTTACTCCATCTATACCGGTATTGTATAGCTGAGTTATTAAGTCTAATATACTCTAATAAGTGTAACGCAAATCCGGTGATTTTTTTGCATGAGGTCCAATTTATTTGATATAAAGATGCTTACACTGCCATAACTCAAAAAGTTCACGGCAAATACGCTCTTAGCATTAGCTGATAATATCGAGTACGTTTTCTTTCGACCGCCGCAGTGATAAAAATACTACGAAAATAGCGCCGCGATTATCGTGGCTGAGAGGACTGGCTGCTCACACAATATCTCCCATGCTACTTGTAAAGCTTTAATAGTTAAACTTATGAAGGAATAATTAAGCCTACCTAAATGCTGCATTTAATTATACAATATTTTGTACTATGATTATTTATAGATCTCATTAAATCTACGTATCTGTTCTTTCAGGTTCTTACAAATCATAGCAGAACAAATTAAACCGGTCTGATTTCTTCCTACATCAATCATGAAAATAGTGATAGATGTAAAAATCAATACTATTGTTCAACGGTTTAGGCTTTAGCGCATTATGGTTTTGCTTTGTGGACCACACTCATTTTAATTTGTATTGTATTGTTACCTACATCAACTAACCATAAAATTACGAGCCAAATAGCTGATATTCATGTACAAAATATTGTGCTGTATCTGTTTTAGATTCGCGCGTTGGTATTTTAACTTGTTATTAATTACGGATGCAAAAAGTCACTTATTTTACATTTATCAACTGTGGCAAATGTCGCATGCAGTGTGTCATATAGTGATTGCTTATTTGCTTAATGTTGTTGCGTCATGTTTGTTGCAATTAGCATGAGCGATAACATATCTATGCGGGAAAGCCAAAGACCAGCTACGGCTCGTTCTGACAACGCCGTCAAGACTGAGGACTTATATGCGTGTTGTGGACTTCCTCAGTCGGATCGTTAGCGTCACTATCTATCTAAAATCAAAATTTGATGCATTGTCTTTCCGCTTATCGAGGAGTTGTCATGCAAACGACACAACTACTCAGCCCTGTATTGCATTCAGGTGCTGTGAGCCAAAAAACTGCTATTTACGTGACGATTTTGTTACTCAAAGCACAGTCGCGACTGCTGGCCTTGATATCGACAAGTGAAACGCTGAGCATAGATGCTTCGGGCCCGTCTATATAGAATGATATGTTAACAAGTAACCCATTCCTAAAGTGCTTAAAGAACGAGATCAAATAAAGTTTTGTACGACTCGCTGCGATTTCGTGTACTGAGTACAAAAGCTCGGCTCGTATGAGAAGGCTAGGACTTATTCGTGCGAAGGCGCTTTGCCTCGCTCAGGTACGCATATATCATACATGCCGAATTTGTAGTAAACATTAAAGGCAAGTAGACTTAGCGTAATTATGCTCACACTGCGCAATTTGTAAGCTAGCTTGTTCACTTAGGGCCCCCTAAGCTCGTTCACGAATTTTTCGCTAATTGCATCAAATTCTTTAATGCTCTCTCGGTGACGTGTTTCATAAATATATAATTTCAGTGCATTTTTAGTCTTGGCAGCATCGCATGATCGAGTATCCGTCTACAAATCTACTTGCTTCACGCCCACCGACACTTTAAGAACTTACTGTTTCTTATACAGGAGGTCATTGCTCTCGCTGCATGATAGTTAAGGCACATTGCCATCATTTCCTTCGAAACATACGCTCTAAAGAATGACAAGGCATATACTGTAAGCCTATGAGCAAACGCTTTGATTGTACCAGCGTGGAAGCAATCCTCTTTATGACATGTTCCAGTCTTGATAAAGCATCATCATCCTTAATACCACCGATTGATCTCGTCAGCACGATAAGAGTTTTTTTATAAATATGCCAACAGTACAAGATCACAGACTCACCAGACAAATCTATAGCCTCTCGAAACATCTGAATAACCATTGAAACCCTTACATTAGTAAGTCAGTTTTGTTTCTATCACGAGAAATGAATCGCCGTACTCCTCATAATCTCTCACATTGACCTGCTTTACAATTTCGTTGTTATGCTTTCTACCAGTTCGTTTGTGTTCCGATTGTTCAACACTTTTCTTCACAATAACTCTGTAACGCGTACTATTAGCAACGCTTGCTGTTTTACTGTTGCTTTTTGCTTTTTTTCTAATATAACGCCTTTACCCGCTTGAGTGCAAAAAGGCTGTTTATACTTTATTAGCCAGCTTATAAAAGTATGGACAACATAAAAGCACTACTTCCTAATTACTTACGACCAAATATTTAGTTTCCTCACAAAAGGCGAGATGACGATATACTAGCACATGCTAGTTGCTAATCAATATAACGTAAACGTACTTATGATAAGTTGGCTAGAAGCGGCCAAAAATCGAGCTGCTCAAGCAGTCTACTAATTATTCAACTTTTTACTAAATTAGCGTATTCACGTCGTTTACGGTATAGTGAACATACCCTACTTAAAGATGGCATGACTCCGAAATACGTAGGCTAATGAGCTGAGCATTTTGATTAACTTACAAGTCATTCGTGGTTCAAGCACTCGGTACCAGCACATTTACGAGCTTACGATTTGACATACTTATGCTTTTTGAATAAGCTTTAGTAGATTTTTGAGTCTGATTTTTTCAGAATATTATTGGTATGAATACAAGTCTGAGTTTAAGCACATATCCGCTTCTTTTGTGTTTAATAGCATGTCTAAATTTTATTGTAAATTTACTTTTCTTGACAAGAAAATAAGAATAAGCCCGCTACTTTCGTAAATGAGAACCCAAATTTGGCAGTATCGCAGCGGATTATTTTTAAGATGCAGTTCTGCATTATGTATAGTTTAAGATACTCTGACGAAATGTCAGTGGTTCTAAAAAGAACCTCTTTGTTACCTTCATGTATGTCTGCTGCGGTGATTAAAGACACTGCACAATTGGAGTCGAAACATTTATCCCATTAGTAGTACCGTTATTCTTACGGTGCAATGAGTTATTAATCTGGCATTCAATCACATTTTATTACAAGTATAGCTTAAAAGCTTAAACTCCTGTGCAACATACGGTAAAATAAAGAAAAGTATGTAATTAATATTTCTTGTTTACGGTTTAATGCAACTAATTACTTTATGCTAGGAAGAGACTTTCTTTTACTAAGCATTTGCGGTTGATGCTGGCGAGAAAAAGACTGTTAATGAATCCTGACGCAAGACCCGGAGTTGTCTATGCTGAACGGCATGTAAGTGCTTAAAAATTTACCCAAAGTGTCGCGGTCGTGCATCCGACAGAGAATTGATCGGCCGACTCTGCTATCCAGGTATGGACCACGCTGCTTTAATTTTACAACTGAACGAAGCTTCACAATCCTGTATCATTGATGAGACGACTGCACGGGTTGGTTTCCTGGCAGCAGGTGCTGCAAAAATCTGATGGATGAAGAAGTACGAGCGAGTAGAGAAAAAGGACTTGACGAAGCACGTGCTCGAGATAAATAGGGTTGGTCTGAGAGTGTTAAAGGCAATAGCCGCAAGGCAAACGGCTCGCGGAGGTACGGCGGTGGATTTACGGGCAAGTGCTTTGTGGCTAATCAAACATTTGCAGCCTGACTTCTAGATCGAGGGGACATCGTGGAAGACGGTCACCGATCTCTTCGGATTCCAATTTTAGAATACCACTCCAACAGTAGTCACCATTGCGAATGCAATTTTACAATAATTCTGCCTCAGCAATACCGGTATTGCAAATACATTCCACTCACGACTCCATTTCACTTGGTATAAAGGCTCTTACACTCGCGTGACTTCAGGGCAAATTCGCTCTTAATACTAGCTAATAATACCAAGTACGATTTTTTTTCCAACCACCTCGGCAATAAAAGATACTACGCAAATGTAGTCTGATGGGATAAAGTTGGGCTGACAGCCTATACAATTTAATCAATACTACTTGAAAACTTTATTAGTGAATCTCACGGTCGAAGGAGTTTATGCAGCATTTCCTGGCATTTGTAAGTTTTATAAAGATCTCATTATCTTTACGGGTTCTCTTTCTCAGCACAATTACGGTTTATTGTAGGCTTTCCTTAGCTATCGATGTGTTTTCTCACTACGATTTGTTACTTACGATAAGAGCGCTATTTTTTTTAAATTCATAGAAGTCTAGGTTTTTTCCCCATAGAAAACAAAATTTAAAATACTCTTTCAATCCGTTACCGGCAAACTCCGGAGTGTTCATTATCGAATCTTGGTCATGGAAAAACGGAACTGATTTACGTTGAAACCTTTAGGATCGAATCACGGCGGGTACTTTTCTCAGGAAGATTGTCAACTAGATTCCTATTGCCATGGCAAAAGTCATAGAATAACTCGTACATGATAACCGTATAGTCATCCTTTAAAATCTTTTCATCATTTTTCAGTTCCGTCACTATATCCCCCAGCAATTTTTCCAAATCCGGGCGCAACAACGTTTTTAATCTTTTCGTTTCTGTGAACTTGCCAAATCCCTAAGTGATTCTAAAATATGAAAGTTGTTTGGACTTGCATGATGTTTATTCCGTTTGAGTAAACGAAGCATCTTAGCTGTCTCCACCGGATACTGGTGGACTGGCATGCTATAAGCTTAAAGAAATGCCTCGTGGACCTTTCTTGCCTTCATGGTAATTTTATCTTTTTTACGCACGTAGGGGCCACTCGCAATTTCAGACCTCCAATTTATAGGAACGCTCTGACCCTTCACCGCAGGATGCGCATCTTTTTCATTTCCTTCGCGCAAGTGCAGAGGGCGCTCGACAGATTCTAAATTCACCTCGTCAGGGTGTTTGTTTAGGTCGAACTTAAACGCCTTCTGCGAAGGCAGCTGCTTGTCGAGTCGACCATCAGGAGCGGCGGCGCTAGTCGTAGAAGAGCCTGAAGGTACGGGTCGGTACCCGTGCTTGGTGATAGGTCTTACAGCATTATTGGCAGTGACAGTCGGCTCATCTATCCTGATTCTATTTGCCGATGCGAATGGCGCATTGTTTGCGACTGACACTAAATCATTTTCGTAATTTGGCGGAGCATGTAGTGCTTGTCCACCCACATTGTTAGGCGTCGAATTAACCGACTGGGGCTGGCTGTCTCTGATCTCCACGTCGTCCAAAAAATTGATCAAGTCAATCTCAAAAGGCTTCTGAGCGATTAGCTGCTTGTTAAGTCGACCATCGGGAGCCGCGGCGCTCGTCGGAGAAGAGCCTGAAGGTGCGAAAAGGAATTTGTGCCCCTTTAAAAGGCTAACGGCATTCTTCATAACGAAAGTTGGCTCCATTGTGTCTTAAATATCAAGTTTGCATGATGAATAGCTTTTAACTCTCTATGTAATTCATGTACGAAGCTGAGCTTTTAAAAGGTCAAAAAAGATCTTCACAAAATTTTGGTATCTGGTGCACGACAATTTCTTTTATCGGTATCTATACCGGTTTGCATATTTTGAAATAAGTAAAGTCCCTGCCTAAATTCTAGTTCATGTATTAAATTATTATAAGGCCCGTAAATGCGATGTTGTTGTGTTGTTTACTGAGTCCTCAATCGCCTTGTGGTGGGGACATGATAGTAAGAGTCGGCATTAGTATAAATTAGATTTTAAGTTGCAATCTCATCGATCGCTTAAGATTGAAAATATTGAATGGTCGCTGACCGGAAGATCAACAGCACATCTGAGATTCATAGTATACAGGGAAATAGATATAATCATAATAGGAGAGCAAATCATATTGTTATCGACTGAAATATCACAATTCGACGAGAAGAACAGAGTAGAGTCACAAGGTAAATCAGCTGCATAGAGTAATAAGTACACATTTTGCCAATGTTTATACTTCGAATTGAGTGAGACAAAAACTAAAATTGTAATTGAGTATTGATACACACTACTCGGAAAGTTCAAGGTACACCATGGACATGAATACCGGTATATTATGTATCAAATTATCATCACTTTTTGCAAAACTCCTCATCAGCTCCGGTATTACTTACTCATGGACGGCGCGTATTGCGTGGCTATTGCGCTTCTCATTGCAGCCAGCAGCCGAACAGCTGCAGAATCTGACCAGGTCAAGTCAAATCAAGCACCCAATAATGACTTTATGACGTCTGGTGGCACTGTTAAAGAGATGCTGCCGACTTCAAAAAAGACTTGACTTAAAGGACAAGTTGACGATCTACGCGAGCGATGAAGAGCGCGTGTTAAATCGCTTCTCGGAAGGTAAAAGTATTGCAAAAAGATCAAAACAGACAGTCGTCGAAACGGCTATTATGTTGGATACGGATGAAGAAGATGTGATTGCGAACGCTGCGAAGCCAATTAAGAAATTTAATCGATTGAAAACCTACGTTAGAAATGAAAAACACCAACCACCAGCGCGTCTATCCGACGCTTGACAAAGTGTCTGGACACGAAGTGCATACTTAGACAAATCCAAAAAGCTCTTTGGTTTTATCCGCAACGGCAAAAAGACTGGGAAGAGATGAGCCAGGAGTCACTGCCAATACTGCTAAAAGACTTGTAAAAACTGCGCAACACGACTACCGATTCGAACCTTCAGACTTTTTTCCAACTAGCGCCGCTGCTCATGATGGTCGACTTAACAAGCAGCTGATCGCTCGGAAACATTTTGAGATTGACTTGAACAAACTTTCGGACGAGGTGGAGGTCAGAAACAGCCAGCGCCAGTTCATCAATCGGGCGCCTAATAATGTGGTTGGACAAGCACTGGATGCTCTGCCAAATTTTGAAACAATTGAGTGTCGGTTGCAAACAATGCGCCATTCGCATCGGCAAATAGACTGGAGAGAGATGAGCCGACTTTTACTGTTAAGAATGCTGCAAGCACTAAAACGAAGCACGGTCACCAATCCGCACCTTGAGGCCTTTTAACGACCAGCACCGCCGCTCGTGATGGTCGACTCGACAAGCAGCTGATTACGCAGAAAGCGCTTTAGTTCGACCTAAACAAACACCCTGACGAGTTGGATTTACATTTAGTCGAGCACCCTTTCCACTTGCGTGAAGGTAATGAGAGATTCGCGCATCCTGCGACGGTAAAGAGTCAAAGCGTTCCTATAAATTGGAAGTCTGAATTAGTGAGAGGACCCCGCGTGCGTGAAGTGGATCACCGAAAATGTAAAAAAGGGCCACGTGGCTTTTCTCCAGGCTTTTAATCTGCCATATCACCAGTATCCGGCGGAGACGGTTAAGATGCTTCTCATCATGAAATGGAAACAAAGTCCAAGTCCAAACAACATCCCCGTTTTCGATGCACTCAAGGATTTGGCAAATTTACAGGGATTGAAACGGTTAAGGTTGTTGTTGCGCCCAGATTTGAAAAAGTTGCTGGGAATAAAATGACTTTAAAGAAAAAATGGAGACTTTGAAGGATGCCTACCTTGTGAAATTGTTTGTCATGTACGAGTTATTTTATGACTTTTGCCATGGCAACAGGAATCTTATTGACGATTTGCCTAAGAAAAGCACCCGCCGTGATTCGATCCCTGAGCTTTTGACTTGAAACAGTATCGTCAAGCTCCATTTCTCCATGACCAAGACTCGATAATGAGCATTAACGCACCACTAGTTACGGAGTCAGTCGGTGAAGTTCATTGGTAATGGAAAGAAAGGAAACCGGTTGTTTCTCGAAGTTAATTTTATGAAAAAGACCTTTGCACTTGTATGGATTTTATAAATTATAGAGCACTCTCTTATGAAATATTATATCGCAGTGCATGTGACGCATTCAATATAGCAAAAATAATGTGTAATCGTATAAGACACATTTTCTTAAACATTTATAGTAATACTTACTCTGTTGAGTACTAACACGGAAGTACTACTACGAATATCAGCGTCAAACTTCAAAATAGGAAAAAAAACTATGCAAGCTAGACATAGTGATACATTATAAAGTACACTGCACCTTGCACAGACTAGTCGTACAGGAAGACATATGCTCTTATGGTAAACAATCGCTTAATATTTCCCGTCCCCAGGGGATCGACGTGTGCAACTTCAACGCCGATTTATTAACTACAATATTTACCTAATTTATTGTCTACATATTTTTTTGTATGTACTAAATCTAATTCGGTTTGTCAGTTTTTCAAAGCGGCATAAATTTCGGTAGGATGCCCGTCGTGCACCACTTGCCACCTCTCGTATAATCATCTTTAAACAGGAAGCCCGCTTTAGCCACAAAAGCTCTAGTATATGTAATAGCCAGTGACTCTCCTCTCGCTAAAACTTTAATAGTAAAGGGTTAGTGCAATTTAAGTTAATTCGAAAAGCCGAATCGATGACAATTTAAGCTGCCATGCAACTGCTTCGTTTCAAAATAATTTAGCCAACTCCAGAAATGGTGATTTAGCTCTCACAAGTGCCCCTGCCCCGAAACCGCCCTCTCCTCTTACGACTAAACCTTATACGAAGGCTGAGCCTGTGTCATGGGCGGTTAGCCAGTTTAGAAATAAATCACCAGAGAGCCGCTTAAGTAAACCACATCATCGCGGCGGGGAACGCGCACCTAGCGATTTACCATGCCGATTGCTCTTCCTCCGTGCGATGAATACAGCAAGCATTAACTTGCCCTATCACCCGCTAGGGCCTTGTTAAAGCCTCCAGTTTAATGCCAGCGCTGGTATAATATCCTTGTTGATTGCGTGTACACCTCTAAAGGCTCTAAAGCAAATTTATACTCACCGACTTTGGAAATGATCTTACTTATAGGGACAGAATAGCTATTGGTTTTCAAGAGCAAAGACGTGGCCCGCGTTGCCCTTGCTGACGAGCTCACCGAAATTGCGGGCCAAAGGAAGAGGGTGAAGTTAGAGGCAACAATCATCGGCGCAATCTTCTGCTAATAAATACGTAACCATCATAATTTATTAGTTTAGACATACTCAACGAAAATGAACAAAGATAAGTATGGCATAGATAGCTCGAGGTCGGGTACCGATGCAAGCTGTCGCTACTTGAGATATTTACATATTCTCTGCAATGCGCATCCTAGGTCCGACAAAGAAGATCACGACCTTCCGGATGAATAATATCTAGACGACGTAAACCATGACCTAGAGCAGTATGCCTATCGTTTTTGCTAGCGCGAGGTGTCTTTGAAGGCCACTGCTCGCGTGGCATCTATGAGCCTAGCTTGGCTATTAAAACGCTTGCTTTAGTGTGACCTACACGTGTGGTTTTAACATCACGTCAAATTCCGCTAACAAATTTTATCTCGCTTCGTAAAAGCCTGAAAACAAGTGTGGCCTTACTCCGTACAAAAGCACTTTTAAATACTGTCCCCGTGCACAAATTTATTAAAGAACCTGGTGAGTCGGAGACAACTTACAACCAAAACGTATCGTACTCGGCAAAATGCTTAGTCAGGCGCTGAAAGTGTACATTCTAAGCGCGAGGATAAAATTGCTTCT
This sequence comes from Plasmopara muralis, assembly GCA_003676415.1. NCBI lineage: Eukaryota > Oomycota > Peronosporomycetes > Peronosporales > Peronosporaceae > Plasmopara > Plasmopara muralis. The sequence goes on along the minus strand of RCHQ01000059.1, from coordinate 8,629 downwards.
GCAAATCTCCAGCACGTAGCCATAAGATCTCGGCTCATATATGGAGTGCCCGTTGTTCGTACTTTAGCTGAAAACGACATTTAAAACGTCGTACTGTATTTGTGGTAGCAAGAGCAATTTTACCGAGATACCGTTATGATCAATTAATGCGACTAGGATGGAAAATATACCTACCTTTTATATTGAGTTGGTTTTTATTTGATTTGTTATTAATTTTAAAAGTAAAATTAAATTAATTAAAAAAAAAATTTCTGTATTATTTAATTTCAATTATATATATAATATTTTTGTCTAAATATATTATTATAGTAGTAGCATTTTTAATGATCAATTTTTTTTGAATATTTTGATTTTTTTGATAAGAAACACCAAATAATAATAAAATTAAACTGGAGCCGTTGCTACGGCCCTCACTAGAAAGTATGCGTGCGATTTTACAAGAATCTCCTGAAGCTCATGAGAGCGCCTCTCTGATACAACGCAGTCCACATGGAAGTGCTGTTGAACTCGGTGGTCAAGGAGCTCCAGATAGCTCCTCTCTCGCCTTGGCCTTGCTTCTTCTTCGTGAGGAGTAGCAGCTTCCGTGTGTCTGTGTGTTTGCGCTCGAGCGTTCTCTCATGACTGTCCCTGTTGTTCAGACCGCAGCTTCTTCGAAGCGAAATTGTGTATATAAGAGAAGTTGAACTTCTTTAGGAATGTGAGCTTCACAATCAGTTTGACAACTGTTCGTCTCGGTGCAATTTTACGAACCGAGTCCGAAATCTCTTTTCTTCGTAGCTATTTCCAAGATCGTCTAAAGTGAAAGTGCACAGCCTTATCGGCACGCAGTCTCTCAGTCATGGTAGCCAATACAATGTGACTGTGGTCACTATCAGCTGCTGTGTGGCTACCCGTACTTTGCTAGCCAACAAGATCGAGCGCGGGAGCAATCCTTTCACGGAGTTGCGGGACTCACGTGATATTAGGGGTAGTGAGCACTTAACTGTTTCAAACAAAAAAGCATTGTCTTCGGTGTACGCTGAACGATTACTTTCCAAGATCGTGAAAATGATAATGCAGCGATGGCCTAATTGTAAATAGCGAGCTTATCCAGTCTAGAATAGAATTTGTATCTAGCAATCAACTATCGAATCTTATTTGAGATATTTCTTTACGCGGTTTATCTGAACATAATGTTTTATTAGTTCGGGCGGATGTAATTGCATCCTTTGCATTGCTTGTTATATTTAGCCGCCCTATCGCAAAGTCAGATAGCAATTTTCGTAGAGCAGCTATTTTTATTTGTGTTTTTCTTCCCGGAAAATTCGCCGCTTATTTACAGTACGAAAGTTTAGATTCTCTAGTACTTGAATAAACGGCGAATTATCAGGGTGACCTAGAAAAGCTACCGTAGATGTGTGGGACGAATTTCTAAGTGCGATACCAACATTAGGTAGCTTCTCGATTCAATGGTGTGGTCCCTCAGCCAAGTGTGGCTGTCAAAATTTTCTGTCGATATGTGGATTGGCTTTTGCAGACATCAGTAAGCGAGTTGGAGAAGAGTTTGCAAGAAGTAGTGTGAAGCCATTAGCTCATACTCATCACCATCGTGCCCGAAAGGCGAATGTTCTCGAATACTGTATCGACAAAGCGTCTTGCTGTTTTTTTTCAACTATGCTGGTCGAAACAGATGACAAATGCAATAATTTTCTTAGGTGACACATGAATACTAATTTGCATGTGTTGCCAAAAACTTCGACAAGACGAAATGAAAGTCAAGAATTATTTAATTTCAACAATCCGCGCATATTGGTGTTATCGAGTGTCCTTAATAGTATATTGTACTTCAGGTCTTAAAAGTTCGGAGCGACGAGTCAAGCTATATCTACCGGATCCACTCTATAGTGGAGCAAATCGTTTGGTCACCTGTGGAAATGCAACTGCCATGCATGTGAAAAAGTCAACGACTCGACTTTGACCTCTTTGCGTGCGATGAAGGATCGCTTTAATGCTCTAGACTGGCAATCGCTATAAACTTTATATAAACTCACTTGTTAACAGTTTTGTCAGTCCTGGTTGCGTGAGCTACCTCATTATCCGGTCTGCGCAAAATCAAGGGCATTTAATGCATATTTATATTTGCAGTAAATGAATTTTTTTTAGCAATTAAGTCGCATTTACCGCCGTCCTCAGAGATGCATGGTATTAATAGACCCCATAGCACCCAGCGTAAACCAAAAGGCCATCGAAGTCTTACGATGCATACTTTTGGGCAGGATTTTTTTCTTAGAACTATTCGAAAGCCCTTAGCCTCCTGGACTCAAGCAGGTTGACTAGCTCTCATTCTTCTTTGTCAAGTCACGATAATGTGCAATTTTTCGCCCAGCAAAGCAAACCGAAAAAGCTTTTTTGATGCTCTCAAACGCATCCTCGTGATGGCAATCCCTTAAGCAATTAATATTTTTTGGTTGATTTGGCAAAGGTTTTGCAAGACCCACATCACCAGTACTGACTTGGCAAAGTAATCAACTTGATTGGACTAATTTCTTAAATGGTTTTATAAACGTGTCTTTCGCAAAAAAATGAGACAGCTTTAGATTTCTTACGAAGTGATTGAACTCCATGGCTGCTTCCGATTTCAGCAGCTAGCTTAAATTTATCTTGCCATATTGACGCATTCTTTGATGTCGGCATAATGTGTATTTATCTTTACAGCCTTAAAATTGCGTCCAGCGTTGGTCGTTCAAGGCAACTTTGGACGGAAGAATCAAAACGGAATATCTGGTGAAAGTTCGTAATAGTCGAAATAATTGCGTGATACAACGTTTTAATGCCGCTAGGGCGCTTAATAGCCCTTGTGGCATCCTTAGCCATCTCTATAGCATAACCTAAACGCTGTAAAACTTGTATCTGACATTAATATTCGGATATGGTGCAGATCCAGCGCACTGTACAATGTACACCTCGACTTGTTGTTAAACAACGCATTCTTTCTTTGATTTGATGTTTGTGCATATCATAATTGTGAGTCACTTAATGCTATCCGTGTGGCTTTCGGACTCAGAAGTTCGTCAAAGAATGCAGGAACTCCAGCTTCCGCACCGTGCCATTCTTTGCCTTTTGCTAGAGAAGGCATCGATTAGCATAAACTTCTCCCGTGGCAGGGCCTATTATCTGCTGACATTGATTTGTGCCTCACTATCCTGTATAATCAATAATTGTGGTCTCTAAGCACCACATTCGAGTGCTTCTTTGATTAAGGATATAGCGTAACTTTGGAGATCTTTTTCAATTCTGAGACAATGCGCTGTCTAAGAGCTGAACAAAAGACACCTTCGTCTTGAGCGGAGGATGTTTGTACATTCTCATATATAGGATACATTTAGAGGAACATCACTTCCGATGTGTTTTCGCCTTTCAAACTAGCCATTAATCTGGTTCCTTTGAGCTGTTAGAGGTGTCGTAACTTTGACTCGAAATGCACCTGCTTTGACACAACGTCTTCAATTCTACTTCTTAATAATGGATTCTTTGACAACCATCAGGCCATAGAGGAACTACATGGATCACTTTTGAATCGTATCTGCATTCATTTCTAGCGTAGGCACGTGCTTTTTTGCTCTTATGTGGACCTTTGTTTGTCCACTGTGTCTTGCACACCTCTATTATCAATCTATTTGCTATTTCACCCGATGTTGGTGTTCCTGAATTACCAACGAAAGAGCGACGTTGACCACAAATCGAGCGCTATATTTTGCGTTTTTGGAAGCCGATGTCGCTTGTAAACTTCGTAACCTACTAAGGAAAGCTTCTGTTGACGTCGCCCTGCTTTGTATAGATTCCATTTTAATATATCGGATTTATTTTAAATAGCATAGTTTGTGATAGCCTTGTTGCGCGGTATTCGGTGGCTGACACCAGCGGCCCTGTCTTGTCGATCGATTTCGAAATCGTTCTTTTCGATCCACGTCACGCTCAAGATAGGATCATGCATGTCCATAACAAGAGAAAGAAAATGCTCTATAATGATGAGACTCTCAAATTACTTAGCCTGGTTAAAGCAGCTTTTTAAAGCCGCTTCATTGCTAAGACAATTTGCAACCGTTTCAAATTCGGTAAACTGTCAGCCTATTTTTGCGGCAGCAATTAGACGTAAAACACTCTGGTAAAGTTGTTTTGTAAGTAAAAGCTAAATTATGCTCTGATCACATATGAGAGCGCTATGAGCCTCTGATCATTCGTTGTCAAAGCTGCCGTATCAGCCAATGGAACACTTGCCATTTAAATATACAAAATGAGTATCTGTTTGCAAATTATCAATTAAAACCCTACACTATGCGTAACCTCGGATCTACCTGTGTTTGAACTGCCTGAGCTCTTGCGCATTGACTTTGCTCATAGAAATCGGGTGTTATGATGCGTTTTGGCTGACCAGAAAAGCCAAGTAGAACAAACAGCTTGTCCGTCGGATGCGAGAAGATGATCCTACCAACTTCGGAGCCTTTGTAATCGCTCAGGTAGTCAATCTACCTGCACAGGATTATAATTGACCTCAAATGCTACAAAATTGACCATTTCACCTTGTACAAAGGAACGTAGGGAAAAATATAAGTTCTTTTAGTGAACGTGAGTAGTCAATTACAGTTTCTGATTTAGTTATATATTAAGTGCCTTCATAATATTATCTTACCTGTAATTATATATACGCACTGATTCCGATTATATCATTCAGTCACGAATCATATATATTCCACCATCGTGTAAGTACCTCGTTTATCAAATATGCAAAAATGCCAATAGAATTCACCGTGCACCAGGAGCTATCAATTGCTTAAGACCATTTTAATGTTAAGCACGTCTTCTTTAAATTGTGTCCTTGCATTTAAGGTACAAAGGATTAGGCTAACATTCGAGAAAAGACAAAAGTACTTCTCGAAAACCTTCCACTAACGGTGCATAAATGTAAGCCAAAAATGCTCGAAAGTGGGTGTTGACAACATCACGAATGAAAACCGGGATATTGCCACAAAAGTCGTCAGCGCAGGCAATGTGAGAAAATTATTATTTGTATCTCTCATCGGGTACTGTCTCGCTTGACCGAGGCGCAAAGCAGCAAAATCTTGAAATGCTGCTAAGCTTTGAATCCATCTGTTTTTTTTGCACAGGTAATCATACTGTTTCAGAACAAAGCGAGCATTGCCACTGGGTTGGTCTTACGAATGTCAGCGCTAAGTTCTTTTTCATTTCCATATGCATCACGGCCAGCAGTTTAGTAGTGGCAGAACTCGACCGGGCCAACTCTCTGCAAATATTTGACAATACTATTGAGGTGTACACGGGTCAATCGCACGTGGCAGAGAGCTTCTACTCAGCAGCAATGTACGACCAAAAGTACATCCGGTGGCCGACAGCATTGCGGTACGAATCTAAGCCGTTATACTTTCGTACTTGCAGCATTTTTTGCACATGGATTTTGCCAATTTGAGCTCGAGCCTACATGATTTCCTGACCGGGTTTTGTTCTACAACGATATACTTTCTTTGCGAACTTGGTTTGCCGCACCAACACGCTTCTAGTAGGACACCTTGCATGATTTCATGTCGAAAATTCTTTGCGCGACTCAAGTTCGTCAGATTAAACATCTGCTGAGTGTTAGTTTAGTCGACCTCAGTTGATCGTCATCATTGCTGGTGAAGACCACTTTTTCGCTTAAAGAGCTACGAAGATCATGCCTCGGTCATCAGGTATGGCGTAGACGCCGTTATCGGTACATCCCGACTCCAACACAATTTGTCAATGGTCTGGATCACATTAGTGAGGGCTACTTTAGACTGAGCAGAGAGTGTTTAAGGTGGCAGAAGTATGCGGACACCTTTCATTCGTGCAGCCGCTTGGCTACACCATGCGTATATCTTCGTTGTGCAGCTTACTCAAATTGGCGTTTGACATCCATTTAAAGCTCAGTCAAGTTGTACTTGACAGCCGGACTGAGCAAATTTTGATCGACGGGAAATTAACTGTCATTTTGAAAATGTTTAAGAAAAGAAACGCTCAAACTTTCTTGCTAGAATATCCCCCTAATACAAAGCACCCACCGACAACCGATCGCCTTTCGACCTCGTGTCCGTGGTACCTATGCCTATTCTTGTTCTTGCGAAAAAAATCAACGTTTGAGATATACGCTTCCCTCGGTTGCTGAATTCCGTCGCCAACATAAACGTAATCAAACGTTCTCTTGCTTAATCCACGCTTCTAAATCTTGGGCAGCAACGGACATTTCGTTAATTTCGTATCAAAATTTGTATTACTGTACGACTTCCACAGAATGATCCAGCGACTGCGTTTGCTGGTGCCATTTGTCAAGACGTTCCACAAATCTAAACCGGGTTTAATAACTTCGTCTTCGCAATCAATCTCGCCACGTTGCCCTGAATATATGGCACAAAACGGATCTCTCGTATGCGTGGTAGCAAATCTGAGCTTTTGCTGAGTATTTAACTACAAAAAGATTCGATAACGAAAACTCAATTGTTAAATCCATTACATGAACTTTACAAACACTCCTCACACTGCGGTCGAATCGTGGACCGTCGATGTAGCTTATGCAAGCCGTGCTATCTTAAGCAATATGGGATGCTAGGAAGTGGAGCTTGAAAGATGTCGTCACCATTAAAGTCAATCATCTCTATGGTTGAAAGCACTTTAACGAGAACACTTTTCAAAGGTTCTTTTGAATGTTATTTAGGTGGACGTGACGATTTCATTGCATCTGATCTTCTGTAATCTCCTTCCTTTGTCCTGAAGATTCAGTCTAACGACTCCGTCAAATTTGGGCTGACTCATCTGCTAATCAGACTCGTAAACGATGTGATAATATGCTTGGGTTAGATTTTCATCTGATTGTGCAAACCAACTTGGCCATCTCTTGCGGATATGGATTGAAGGGCAGGCTGAGGGCTTTAAAAAGGATGCGTCGAGTATTCACCACTTCATCTTTTGAGCGCACGCGTCTTGCGCAACTTCGGGGTTAAAAGCCAATTATTTTGCCGCCCAATCTCCGGTACACTAAAGCTGTTAACCGTCGCGGGATGCGCAGAGGTAAGAAGTGTGACTGTCCTGCCAACCTGCACCCAAAATTAGTGCGTAAAAATTGGGTGAGCTGGACCGAAAAACCCCTATAACGTCGTAAATGGTATGTGATCTGGTCGATCAAAGCCCGCGCTTCGTTCACGTTGGTTGGAATTTTTAAAACTTCATAGTTTGGTAAAAGCGAACACTCTTGAATATTATCGCAAGAGTATTTAAAAATACTCGAGTACTTATATCAAAGAGAGTGATGGGCGTGATTGCTTTAAGTAATTACTTAATTCTGACTGCATTCATTCGAAATCTACGGATTTCGAGCCAAGTACCTTTCGGTCCCTGGCCGAGTTAATTACTCGACCCACAGAATTGTTTTACGTCTTTTGAGCTATTACTGGTTGTTAAATTGACTATCCAAAGCAGTGGCGCTAATCGTGGAGCAATCGGAAGGCACGGGTCGACAATCTCGATGCGCTATATTTTTTTTGTATCATAAAAGTCGGCACACAATCCATTTTTGCTTTTACAAAGTGACCCCACGACAATTACGGTAAGTTTTACCGGTATGGATCCGCTTCATAATTATAACTATTCGACTCAGAGGTAGCATTGCAGACTAAGGACCTTAAAATGCTCTCTTTGCGTTTGAGGCAGAGCACAAGCCAATTTAAATCGTTTTGAGCCGAAGCCTGATTATGAGCTGCACTCCTCCTCGTCGACGACCGCTCGCATTGTAAGGCTCGACGGAACTAATTTACACAAGTCAAAGTTCAAGAAATAGATTGTGATGGAAGAGAAATCTGAGAGAGCTGTTATAAGCGACGAGACTGAGATAGAGCACTGACCTACCGCGTCAGCTCAAGCGTTAGTTATGTAAAAATCGCGCGAGGCGTTGCCGATCATGTGCTTGACTCACAGCTGCCGATGGTATGACCAGCAATTGGCACACATGATCCATGGTTAAGTCCAGAGGAACATTACGAAAAGATGACCCTGGATTTAGCTTTCGGCGTTTTTGTAGCATGATGACAGGAGAAGATAATAATGTAGTGTAGCACATTAACAAAATAAGATGCTGGCGAAAAAATCTCGACGCAAAGAGATTTTTAGTCAAAATAAATGAATTCGTGAGGAAGCTTTGGGCAAGTTTGAGGACTTCATACCGATTTCTTTCTAACGCACTGAAGTCGAAAGATGACCCGCTGATGAAGCACAAGAAGCAGGGTGGACGTACGGAAAGAGTCGTGAATGGTCAAGCCATTATGACTAATGACAACGAGTGGTGCAAAACTCGACAGCTGCCGTTACAAACTCGTATCACGACGGTGATGAGCAAGGTCATCAAAGTGCCTTCAGAACGCAAAGGCAGAGCAAACGTCCCGCGCAATGAAGAGAAATGAGAAGATAATCTCTCCGTGGTTGTTGGTGGGAGCCAGACTACCACGGAGAGATTATCTTCTATATAAGTGACAAGTGGCTAATGCGACATAGCACATGACGTACTTGGAGGAAGTCATGAAGAGCTGCAAGAAGAGGTCTCTGGTGGAGGCACTTTTCGCAAACACCG